>JAUMHC010012693.1:0-14475 GCA_032359785.1 Heteromormyrus szaboi | reverse complement strand
CTATATAAATGCAGTCCATTTACCAGTCCATTTAACCCCCCATCTCCTTACCCATACCCCCTATCTCCTTACCCAAACCCCCCCATCTGCTTGCCCATACCCCCCCCCATCTCCTTACCCATACCCCCCACCTCCTTACCCTAACCCCCCATCTCCTTACCCATCGTGTCAGTTAGCCCCTGCCCACAGCACACCTCTAAAACTTTCTTTGATATTTCACCCCCAGTCCCTCACCCAGTTAACCAGATCGCCTGCCTCTGACATTGTTCCATTGGATTTAAAAAACTGCTGTTCTCACAAACTCTGGTTTAGATTCTGTTCATATCCACAGACTTGTCTTTCATTCCCAGTGTCATGCTCCTACAGAACTTACTTCTTCACAGTGGCTGGGACACTTGGTTTATTTAAACCCTGAAGTCTCTGCCAAAATCACGCCTTTTCACTCAGTGCTTCCTCTCTCCCGAGTTGCTAATTACACATGCTCATGCCCCCCCCCCCCCCCCATTTGTGTAACTTTTGTTTTATCTTGTTAATCTTTACCCTCTGTACACTCCTGCATGTATTTTTGCTCATTTATATACTTGTATGCTGTTATGTGACTGTCTACTTTTCTTATGTTTTGATTTTGTAAAGTATCCTTGAATTAGAAAAGCACTATATAAATAAAAGATTTCTATTATGATTATAGTCTTAATATCCTGTGACTTTGGATAACAGGATTAGTTCAGGGTGCAGTCTCAATAGTTTAGTGCTTTCTTCATTGCTTCAACTTTTTTTAAATTAAAGATATACACGAAATGACTGAAGTACATAAAAGACAATTTTGGAACTAAATTTAATAACGCAATGGAAAAATGTACATTTCACTGTGTGTGAATAGGGAATGATGTGTGCTTGTGTGTATGTCATAAATTGCAAGAATGGGATTCAAGAAATTGTCCAATATGGTAAATAGATTGATTGTTTTCTTGTAATTGTATTATGTCAGTAGTGTCAAGCGTTGTATTATGGAGAGATGTCCTGGGAACAAACATTTAAAAATACGTAATAGTTTGGTGTTTACACTGTGCCAGCACTGCTGGACTGGAGGTCGTGGAAGCAGTTTTTAGTGTGTTGAGTGCAGTACGTATATGTCTGAGTTAAGTCCTGTTTTTGCTGTTTTTTGATCATGGTTCTTATGTTGGTTATTTGTTCCTTAGTTATTCTAAAAGTACTTCTGATCTTGATCTAGCAGTCAGTGATGGTGCTAATCTCAAGAATCTGTAGTTAGTAGAGTGTACAATCTAGAATGTATTTTCTTTGAGCTATTTTGTCAGTTTATCATTAGCTGCATTGACTTATCACACTCTTAAGTTAAAGATGTTGTCCATGTTGCTCTTGCACATATGGCAGACTGGATGCTGGAAGTATACACTTTATTAGGAACACCTGCTTATTCATGCTATGATCAACCGATTGTGGCAACAGCGTAATGCATAACATCATGCAAACACAGGTCAGGAGCTGCAGTTAATGTTCACATCAAACTGCAAAATGGGTATAAAATGGAATCGCAGTGATTTTGACCATGGCATGATCTTTGGTTCTAGATGGGCTGGTTTGAGTGTTTGTATTGCTGACAATCTCCTGGGATATTCACAACAGTCTCTAGAGTTTACTCAGAATGGTGCAAAAAACAAACAGCATCCAGTGAACGGCAGTTCTGCGGACATAAGCGACTTGTCACTGAGAGAGGTCAGAGAACAGCCAGATTGTTCAAGCTGACAGAAAGGCCAAGGTAACTCGGATAACCAGCCTGTACAACAAAAAGCATCCCTGGATGCGTAACTCGTTGAATCTTGAAGGCAGATGATCTACAACAGCAGAACACTGTCAGGTTCCACTCCTTTCAAACACAGAAAGCTGAGAAGGCACAGGCTCACCAGCATTGGACAGGTGAAAAATGTAGCCTGATCTGATGAATCTTGATTTCTGTTGAGGAACTTGGATGAGTCTCAGTTTGCTGTCACCAGCATGGATCCATGGGTTCAACCTGCCTTTTGTCAGTGACCCAGGCTGGTGGTGGTGTAACAGTGTGGAGGATGTTACCTGGAACACTTCGGGCCAAAGCTGGACTGTCCCAGCCATTGTGAGTATTGCTGCTAACCATGTGCATCCCTCCATGGCCACGATGGTTCTATCCTCTCAGGAATACCTCCAGCATGATAATGCACTGCGTCATGAAACATAGGTCATCTCAGACTCATCTCAGAATAAGGTTTTATGGTTTTATGACAATGATGTCAGTGTTCTACGGTGGCCTTGCCAGTCACCACATCTGAATCCAATAGAACACGAGATTAGCAGCACGGATGTGCAGCTGACAGATCTGCAGAAACTGTGTGATGCAGTCATGTCAGCATGGACCAAAATCCCAAAGGAATGTTACTGGCATCTTTTGGAATCCATGCCCTGATGACCTCACCCAGTATTAGTATAGTGTCCCTGTTTAAAGTATGCAGTGAATGTATAATCCCCTTTTTCTCCCTTCTAAGCATACAGGTAGTGTCTTGTTAACAAGTTTGGATTGTGCAATTTGGGTGTGTCTTTGGATGGCGTTATACCAAAATTACATTCATTTTCCACTAACCTGTCAGAGCTGTTGCAGTTACAGGATTTTTAAATTGATTCTGGTGCTTTTCCTATTACTGAGATTGCCAGTAGATATTTTTCTGCATCTTCTTTGCTCTTTCAACCTATTTATTTTCGTAACAGTTTTCATGCATCTGTTTGGATAAAAACTGGCTGATTTTTCCTGTAATGATGGTACACTGGCGTCCCTTAAGTCCCCATAAGTTTTCTGATTTCATTCCTTTCATATGCAGTTTCTTGGTTCTCCAGTGAATTTCTGATTAAGCTATATAATTTATTAAAACAGTATGTGGTTAGTTGTGTTTTATCACTGCAAATAGCAAATTTTGCATTCATTAATTTTGGGAGGTTATTAAAATGCGTCTAAATATTGAAAGGGGTAAATTCATAGTGAGGTTATCTAGTAGGTTATCTTAAACACTTTTTAATACTTTAAATTTGAGATTAATCAACTCTGGCAGAATAGAGGAAATGTGTTGAGCTATAGACAGAGCAGGTTAGGGATTCATTGTGCTAGAGTTTTCAGATGTTGCTTCAAGGTTGAGATGGACTCTGACGGTGGGATGTGTAGGGGTAGCTGATTCCGTCACCGAGGAAATGTGCACGGGATGTACCTAGAGTTAGATTTATTTCTGTGTCATGGAGGGATCTGCAGGTGTCCTTTATTTTAATTTTCCACTGTATTGGCGTGTAAAATCAGATTACCGTCGTAAAAATTACATTTAGAATGCACACCGACTATGCAATTTAACTTTACTCTATTCATGGATTGTACGCATTATCCATGAGACTTTAAACATAAGGCATGTTCATAAACTATGCTGTACAATGCATCCGTCATAAAAGATAAATCTCTGGTGGGTTCGTCTGCATAAAAACGAGTCGAGTCGAGCGACAGCGCTTTTCAACCGCAGACTTACGTTACGTAACTTGCGTGCCAAGCGCTTGCAAGCGGGAGTTTGCGCCTCCTATTAGATTAGATTGACTTTATTAATCCGACAATGGGGAAATTCTTTCGAAACAGCAGCAGTTGAAAAGGAAAAAGACAGAATAACAGGACCCATAGGATCGGCGAGATAACGGTATAACAATATAGAAAAATTACGAAATATACAAAAAAAAAATATATATATATATACAAAATATACAAAAATATTAGTAAAAATTAAAGAAAAAAAATACTGGGGATACCCATCGGGCAGCGCCAAGGCATGCTGGACCAGTGCTAAAGGTAGATAATGTGAATAGCTGTGTGTAGTTAACGTTTTTTGTGTTGTGAATGTGTATGTGTGCATCCACTCGATTGTAATTTCAGCACAGTTGGCAGTGGGTGCGACTTGGAGGGTGACTGGCATATGTACAGAAGATGCCATTTTGTACCTTTCCACACTTGTTTGCAACTACGTATCGTACTGCAATCGCCATGTCTGGTACGCACACAATATATTGGTTATTACCAAGGGCATTAAGAATTAGATGACCATAATCCCTAATTTCCACCATTATTATGCGAGTGAACAACTTTCTTACTGTGAAACCCATAGAATTCACACATTTTACTCCAGCTTCTGGCTTTGCAGGCTCATTTTCTATAGGCAAGAACACAAATAAACATGAGCACAACTTAATTCATTTGAGAGCTCTAAGCAGTGAATCGAGAGCATGGAAACAGTAGACAGACATTTGGAGAATTTCAGGAGCTGGATTTATTCATGGATATTTTAAACTAAAATGTGTACATGACATATATTCTTTATACATGTAAGGCATAAAGAACATAATACAAGATGTTATCACATGGGCATTAAAACATATACAAAGAAATAGTTACCCGCCTCATTTTTGGGAAAAGATTAGCAAATTAGCTTGTACATGGAATATGAAAATTCTGAAACTATGCCTATTTTAAGTGTTATGACTAGTACTCAGCATTTGGGTAAAAACACTTTGTCCTTCACTTTTCCAGTTGATCCATCCGGGAATTTGAGAAAGTGTAGCGGGTGAGAGTGTTAGCGTTAGATGTTATGCAATTCCTTGATTTGAAGAAAATGGTATATGAGGTCAGTCAGTCTGACATCTGTACTTGTTTTGCCTGCTTGTACCATAACTGTGTGCTTGTACCAGCCTTGTACCCTGTGCAGCTGAAGGCCCCCACCACCCCTGACCAGGGTATTGTTGAAAGATGGATAGAACAATAAGCATCAAAAATACAGTTTGAAAATGTCTGAACATTTAAACCCACAAACCTTTATAAAATCGAATTAAAACGTTCTTTTAATTTAAACATCTGGTTACTGTTTGACTATACAATCACAGCTACATGACAAATGAAACAAATCAATCTGAAACAATGAGTCACTAAAGTTGAGAGATCCTGACTTTTGTTTATAAATCCTCCAAGTCTTCATCCAGTGGTCCGCTATTGCACTTAAACCTGATTTTATACTGCAAGAAAAATAATTTTAATTTAAACAATGCATCAAGGCAAGCACACAGAACTCTACACGAGTGTTTAGTGTGGCCACAGAGCACAGCATGTCCTATACAGTGCAGTCCATAAATGGACAGAGACTTTTTATATGTCATTTTGACTTATTGTATCCTCAGAATGAATGGATTTGGAATGAAACAGGCTGTGTCAAGTTCAGACTGTCAGATTCTAACTTATTAGGATAATCATCTGCTTAGCTGTTCCCTGGGCTTGTGTGTTATAACATGATCAATTCATGCACAATTAAGCAAATAAAAGGTCTAGAGTTGACTGTCTCTGTCCAGGTACTTATAGACCACACTGTGTGTTAATTGTTGTGGTTAAATATTAAAGTGCTAGCAAATGTTTAATGTCATTGCAATGCTAATTTAACAGCCTGACAAATTAAAAATGACAAGACTTTCATAACTTTGACCAATGTCAATATTTTTGGAGAGAGATGGGTGTTGATTTGCCTCAATAAATTGGAGGAGGACCCATGCAATAGGTTAGTGTTTCCCAACCCAGTCCTTGGGGGAACCCGAGGACAGTCCATGTTTTTGCTCCCTCCCAGCCAAACACACACACACACACCCTGGTGATTGCAGGCCTTTTCCAGGGAGGAGTCAGTCTGCGTAGCCGTCCCCATTACCACTGTCATCCCTGCATGTAACAGAGTATAGAATCTACATCACACAGGTGCTGGCTACACGACAATGTGAGGCGCTGTACCCTACAGTAAAGGGACAGCACAGAACCTGAAAGAACAAATTTGATGTACTACTGTACAACAGGGGGGCTGCGAGATACACAAACTGAAAAGTCTAGCCAATGGACTTTGTATTTCCCCTTACATAAATGAAGCTATGATCCAACAAAGGAACAACCATTTACTTTAAAAAAATGTTTATCCAGAAATCAAGTTTCACAAAACTAGATTCTTTTATTGTAAAAAGAAAAGAGTCCTTTAAAATTGAGGCAACACACACTTACAGGACTCATAACTCTCCATGAGCAGTTTGCTGTAGGTACCCTTGTGTAGCAGCATTACCTGAAAGACAGTGGTGTGTCAGCATGAGTCCCAGAAAAGGACGGATCCACGCCCCCCCCCCCCCGAGAATGCTGTAGTTACCTGGACATTTCCAGAACCCTCAGTCTCGCTGAACTATATTAAGAATTAGATTGCCATAACCCCATATTTTCACCACAGAACTGGTTGAAACTATTTAGACAAGTGGTAGGTCGAGCAGAATAAGACCAATATGGAATGGTAGACATGCCAATATTATTTGAGTGAATAAATTTTACTGTATCCATAATATTCATGCACTTCACAAAAACAAATAGCTCTAAACAGTAAATTAACAGAATGAAAACAGTAAATTCATGACATTTTAAGGATTTCATAAGTACAATCTATAATTTCATGGGCATCTATCCATTTTCTGCAACTGCTTATCCTAGTCAGGATCACAGGGGGTCCAGAGCCTATCCTGGAAGCTACAGGTGGGAGGGAATAACCTAGGATGGGGCGTCAACCTGTCATCCACTCACACATACACACCTATGGGCAACTTGCTAACTCCAATCAGCCTCAGCATGTTTCTGGACTGTGGGGGGAGCCCAGCGTAACCAGAGGACACCCCACAATGACATGGGAGAACATGCAAACTCCACACACATGGAGCCATGGTGGGGACTCGAACCCTGGTCCCACAGGTGTGAAGCCACAGTACTAACCACTGTACGGGCCTATTTGATGGGCATATTAAATATGTACACGATTTAGTACATTGTGTGCATGTAATTTAAAAAAATAATGTCCGTGGCCCCTCCAAGGCACTGTGTATATCACTGGGTTATACTGTTATGTCACAGAAAACATTAAGTATAGTGCAAACGAGAAATAAATAGAATATAAATATTTGTGTGACAAATGAAGGTGTCCTTTCAGAATTAAGCGTTACGACCAAGATTCCGCATCCTATGGCCCGCCCTGAGAACGTGTCGTAGTTACCTGGACATCGCCAGAACCCTCAGTCTCCCTCAACTTCATGGTGGCCAATTTCAGCAGCTCACTGATACCCAGTAAAAACTGGTTTGATGTCCTTTTCACTGCCTCTAGTACCCAGGGCCGATGAGAGGTCTACAAACACACGTCGTAGCTCGTTTTGGTATAAACCTCCACTACTACACTTATACTCAGCTGTATATGGACACAAGCCCAGACACCTCTGCTGTAACAGTGTTACGTTTGTAGGACTCTCCTTAAGACCTTTCAGGTGCAACTTTCAGAGCCACATTTTGGTTTTGGGACAAGTTTGCTGTACCAGGGCCGAGACCTTTCAGACCTGCATCGTTAGCCAGGGTACCAGTCAGCACAGGGTCTTGACAAGCCAATCAGAGAGCTTTATGTAGAGAACAAAGTGATTTACTCACAATGTAATAGAACTGGTGAAGTGAGCTATGGAGATGCTCCACAATCTGATCCTCCTCCAGCCTGAGAGAGCAGGTCTTACACAGGTAGTAGTACGGACAGGAGTCGTCATCCACGCAGCGACACTCCAGCACAAAATGAAGTCCTGTGACAGCCATGGCACAGGCATTAGTCAGGAGTTCTGTGAGTTATTCAGACTGACCCTGCTTAAAAAAATCCAGAGGAAAAGCAGGAGGGAATTCATTTATTACAAGCTCTAACTGTAAAGCGGCCAATGGTAACTGTGATGCACACTAATAAACAAACAAGTATGCAAATTGTCTTAAATAATGTGTTGGATTCCTTCCACCAAATTTCCAACAAATACAAATCAGCTACATAGTGCCATAAATTACTTCCAGATTTTTCTTCTTATTCATAACACTTGTTTCTGATCTCCAAACAAATTTACGATAATACAAAAGAACCTGAGTAAACAACACATTTGATTCATGGAAGAAAAATATGACCAATACCCATATTACCCATGTGACAAAGTAATTGCCCCCTATATTTTCCAGTGAACCAAATCTAATCGTTAATGGGTTAAAACTGAACTAGACACAGCAAAGCTTGATTGTTGCCAGCCCTTTCAGGAGACCTGAAAAAGAAAGTTATTGAAATATATCACTTGTGAAAGGAGTACAAAACTTTCTCAAACCCTTGGATTCCAGTGAACTACTGTGAAAGCCATCATCTCCAAATGGGGAAAAAAAACGTCAAACAGTGGTAAATCTGCCCAGGAGTAGCTGGCCTAGCAGAATTACTCCAGGAGTGCATAGAAAGCTTAGAGAAGTCAGACCTCAGACAAACATCTAAGGAACTGCAGGTGTCTCTCAGATCAGTTAACGTCTGTGTTTATTCTACGATTAGAAAGACAAAAATGGTGCCCATGGGAGACAAAGAACCACTGCTATTCAAGAGGACTATGAAGGTTCATCTAACATTGAACACACCCTGATTACCAACAGCTTTGGGAGAATGTTCCATGGATTGATGAGTCAAAAGTGGAACTAATTGGAAGACACGGGTCCTGCTACATCTGGTGTAAAGCTAACACAGCTTTCCACACACAGAAGCCACAGTCAAACATGGTGGAGGTAATGTGATGGTGGGGGTACTTTGCTGTTTCAGGGCCTGGGTGACTCGCCATAATGGAGGTGCAGATGAATTCAGTTGTCCACAGGAAAGTACTGAAGGACAATGTCTGCTTCAGGTTACAGACTGAAGACCAAAGTCACTGTTGGGTTATGCAGTAGGACAATGATTCTAAGCACAGCAGCAAATCCACCTCTGAATGGCAGAGAAAAAAAAAAAAATGTTTCTTGCCAAAGTCTTGACCTGAACCCCATTCAGATGTTGTGGCAGGACCTTAAATAGGCAGTTCACAGTCAAAAACCCTCCAATGTGGCTGAATTAAAGCAATTCTGTAGAGAAGAGTAGGCCAAAATTTATCCAAAGTGATAGACATCTCCTCAGACCACAAGCATTTTATTGCAGTTGTTGTTGCCAAAGATGACACAACAATTAAGTTTAGGCAGGCGATGGCTTTGTCATATGGGTGATAGTGAATTATTTTCCTTCAATAAATCAAATGATCATTTAAAACCTGTGTGGAGTTTCTCCTTTGTATCAAATCTCCAAACAAATTTTGTATAAAACAAAGTGCGTGCTATATATAAGCAAAATAGAGAGAATTAGGAAGCGGGCAAATACTTGATCACAGAACTGTAGACTTTCCTTCGCATTCACAGTATTCACCCCCCACCTAGTGCACCCATTCTCCACAAAGTATAAGCCTACCCACAGTACTTACCCAGCACACCAGGGTCTTCTCTTAAGCTAGACAGACGTTCCTGCAGGGTCTGCTTTCCTAATAAAGCCTTTTGCTGCACACCATCTGCTCCTTTGTGTGTGTTTGAAAAAGATTAGTGACAATTAAATGTCTTTGCCACCATGGTACCAAGAAGCCTATAGGACAAAAAGTTTTCAGATATCACAAACACAGTCAAGTGTAGATCCAAACAATGGCCTATACCCATGATAAAGCCCCCCAGACCTGACCTCCAACCTCAGACAATGGCCTAAGCCCATGATAAAGCCCCCCAGACCTGACTTCCAACCTCAGTCAGTAACTCAAGGATCAAACATTAGGAGATCACTGCTGGCAGTCCCAAGGTAATAGACATCCTACCAGATAACTCTGGAGGCTTGTTTGGTCCTCCTGGTACTTTAGAAGACTGCTGCCACTGGACTGATATCTGCGGCTCAACTAAGAGAAAATTGATTATGCAGGTGTTGGAAAAATTAGAACACCAGTGATCGTTAACAGCGAGAATCCTTGCTCAAAGAGGCTGGGAAGAAAGTCTATGTATGCACACATATGGAGTACGCCACAGCACACACTGTACTGGATGGCATTTTGTGAACGTGCCACACACCCAGCCTTGGTCTAGAGGTCATCTGGGGCTGGAGTTCACCCTGGAGGTGATCTCTCTGGATCTTCAGCTTCTCCAGGGCTAGGAAGGAAATATGCATAGGCATTCTCACATACAGTGAAAATGATGTACAAAAGCCCACCACCATACCCCAACAAAGAAAAACATTTAAAACAAGCCTACCTGTGTCAAAGGAGGCTGACGCCACCTTCTGGTACAAGTTTCTATCCAGCTTTTTTACCTATTAACACACGTTAAATAATTAGCTTCCAAATGCTACATTTCTTTTACTGCAAGAATGAGCTTGGCTATTGGGGAAAGTTTAACTGAAGAGTGTATGGCAGACAGGATTTACCTTCCAGAATTTACTGTGGTGCCTTATTTAACTACAAATAGATCAAAAAATAAATGCAAGTAATATATGGAGGAATGACATCACCTGAAAAAGCTGCACGTGAACCACTAATAGTTAAAATGAATAAAGAGTGGCAAGGAAAAGACACTGGGCACAGTCACCTGGGCGTGGCCCATGCCCTCTGTGCTCATCAAAGCCTGCGCAAGCTTCACCAGTGTTGTGGTGTTCACCACACCGGACCCCTCATCACAGCCTTTCAGGAGATGGGGATGTTCCAATCTCTGTAGATGAAGACAGAGATGTAAAGCAATTCTGCGTAATATTATAAAAAAGGGTACTTTCCATTTGGTGCAATGATCCTCATGGGCTTTTTAAAGCTTTAAAGAAACACACAACACATAATACATTTGAATAAGGTCTTCAAATCAAAATTAGAGTCTGATTTGCCATACTTTTGCAAATCAGATCTCAGTAAAGATTCAGAGTAGTAAGTGTCATGGTGTGGGGTAGACTCTGCAGGAGTCGTCGGGCCTCTCATACGGCTACATGGCGTCCATTGTGAATACACAAGTGGTAAATGCTTAAAATGCCCCACAATTTTCTCCCACTGGCAAGAGCACCACTTACACTTTATTGTAATAGCACCCCCTTGTGTATCACAAGTTGAAGCAAGTGCACAAAACAGCCCAAGCTAGCGACTCCCAAATCCATTGCTTTTTTTTCCATATTACTTGCATTGTCTTCCACAATTGTGCGTGCTTTATTTAGTGGGATTTTCCACTAAACGCTGCTTCTACCTCTCAAAACTTTGTTTTTACAAAGATTGCAAATTGCTGTGGTATTGGTTGTTTCAAGTGTAGAAAACTTTCAGATTGCAAATATGTTAATTTATATACACAAGTCGCATTTGTTGTCACCCTCTTATCTGACGTTCATGTGCTTCTACTGCAAAGGGTATGTGCATGACATCACAGCAGGCAGAAGTCACCGTGCTCACACCCAGTGAGTTGCAAACAGACAGAGTAGCAGCGTTAGTGTTCAGCTTGAATGCCGCAAAAAATATCTAAAACAAATGCTGTCGTGCTACTGATTGTACAAATCGATTTAGCAAGAAAAAGGAACAACCTTTTTACAAACTGCTGAAAACTAAATAAGTATCAGACGTGAATCGGTCATGTATGGCCGAAACCCAATCCGTCTAATGGGTCTGGATCAGTGCAGATATTGATATGAATATCAGATCGGTGCATCTCTAGAAATAATTATCGATATGATATGAATTATACAACCAAGTTATTTTTTTAATCGCGATAACATTTTTGCCCATATTCCCCAGCCCTACCTTCTCTTTATCATCACTATGTGACACTGCTTATTCAATTTTGGTGTCATTTGTCTGAAAATTTGAATGAGTCCAGATATTCAATCTTTCAACATGTCTGCTAAGTTGAAAAAGATCTGTCATACATCTTTATAACGGTTTGTCTGAAAATTAAACCAGGTGTAGATCTTCATCCATATATTTTTTTTGTGAAGCAGTAATAGGATTTATCAAAGACTCTGACTTATATTCACAAAGTTAAATTTCATCTGCTTTCAGCCTCCCCATTGCTGCCACTAAGCAGCATGCTTCAGTTTTGGGATGATCTGCCTCAGAATGTAATTCATTCCAGCGCGCACCCATGCAATGCGTCCATAAAATCTGAGAAAGATCCATCAAAATTTGACATATCTTCTTAACGGGGACAAGTGTCAAAACTGCCTTTGGGATGATCTCTTTCAAAATATAATTAATTTTGTGTGTGTGTGTTTTTAAGCTCTCCCTCCATCTCGCTATGAAATCTATTTTCCAGACTCACCATGTAACAATACTGGTGATGCCAGTGGACAATGTGTCCACAAATGTTGGCCTTTTCTAGCTTTAGGGAACAGCTTAGGCATAAGTAGAAAGTGGGCTCTCTGAAACTGCGACACTCCACGATCTTTCCAAGCCCTACAGAAGGGAGAGCAGAAGCACGCGTAACATGCATAAGGCTCAGTTACACAGGATGAGTCATAAGCAGCAGAAGGGTGGACAAAGCGTTACTCACTGACCAACGACAGGGTGGGCTTTCCCACTCAGGAAGGGCAGCATGAACTTGGCCAGGTGGCTCTCATCCATGGGAGCTCCAGCTGAGAGACAGGATCGGTGATTAGACCCAACACCCTTATGACACTCTGATCCTGCAATGTTACATTTAAATACATTCACAGAAACCCTTACAGAAAGTTACGGAAAACTGCATTTTGGAGATTTATCTGAAAGAAACCGAAAAAGTTTTTAAGACAAAAGATAAGCAAAATGCTGAGCAGGTATACAGATCATTTCTATGACAAGAAAACCACTAATGTAACTCCATATGTGATGATGACTCTGCTGGTGACTTCAACTGGGCATTTTTTGATAATTAAATTTGAATAAGGAGCTGCAGTGAACAATCCATCTGTTTTCAATAAACTCTTGCTTTTCGTGGACCATCTGGGCAATTCAGATAAAATAACTGGCCATTTCCACAGGTTTCACTCACTCTTTTTTATCCGGAGGAACTGGGGGTCCACAACAGGAACTGGGAGGATGAAATGTTTAGAGGTGACCTCCTCTCTGCTGATTACTACAGGAGAGGCACACAGATGTGAGAAGACAACCACAGTCTTTATAGTCCTAATAGCAGAGTCAATTTTCAGTGTCCACAATGCACATACAGCGATATGATTGCACACAGTTTCTGGGTGAGAAATAAGAACAAAGCAACCAGTTTCACTCACCTTTCTTCATATCAAAATTTCCAAGATGCTGGGCTAGCATTGCCCAGCCCCCTGGACCAAAGGCTTCCCTCTCTGAATCACTGGCTGGAACAGAACACAAAATTTGGACATGGAGGCATAAATAATATTCTTAAGCACACTTGTGGCAATGAGGTACAATGCAGGAAATAGAAGTTACTGTACAGCGACACTACACTCACCCATCTTTACATCTTCTGCAGGTCCTGGTAACGTCTTCTTCACTACAGGCATGTGTGGATCTTTGGTTTGTACATTTTCAGTCCAGTCTTCTGCAGGTGGACGTGTCACTTGACCTCGTACTGGTGAAAGTGCTGGGTTTTGCATCTTAGCACTGCTCACTTCATCTAAAAAAGTCAGATTAAAGCTGTTACCATTTTTCACAACATCACACAGCACTTAAATAATGACATGTAGTGGAAAGCTTTGACCAGAAGACTCCGCTGGGTGAAAACATCTCCTCACCTCTTTGGGTAGCTGCAGGTAGAGCTCTCTCCTCCACCTTCATCTGTCCCTGGAGTGTGTCTGTCAAACAATCCCAAAAGCATCCGATCACACACACACAAATGCAGTCATTTAAAAAATAAAATTAAAAAGCTTTATAATGAGCGGTACCATAATAAACAGTCACCTGCTGTCTTCTTTGGGTTCCCAGCATCATGGAGGTAATCTTGGTTCTTCAAGATAATCTGTAGTTTATTCATAGCTGGGAGTGATCAAGCAGACACAGCTAAAACACAAACTGACCAAGGCTAACTGATCATAAGAATTCATACCAAATTCCTAAGGCATCCCAGAATTACCTTCCCTGGTAGAAATTTTCTGTAGCTTCTGGTAGGTGGGTAGGTCGAGCTTTATCACCTGGTAAACAGTTGCAAGTTGTTTCAGAGAATTTCAAAAAACCTTAAATGAAATATGAATGATACATATGCAAATGGCAAATAAACTAGGAGTACAGATACATTGAAATGCCTCTTCGTATATCTCATGATCTTGCTCTTGAGATGTACATCCATGGCCACTGTATTAGGTACACCTTGGCAGTATGGGGTTGGACCCTCTTTTGCATTCAAAACTGTTTTAATTCTTTGCAATATAGATTCAACAAGGTGACTGAAACATTCCTCAGATTTTGGTCTATGTTAACATAACACCATCATGCAGTTTCTGCAGATCTGGCAGCTGCACCTTCATTTACATTTACAGCATTTGGCAGACGCCCTTAGCCAGAGCGACTTACATAAGTGCTTTAAGACTCTAAAATGAACTTTTCCCGATACTA
>JAUMHC010012692.1:0-14499 GCA_032359785.1 Heteromormyrus szaboi | reverse complement strand
GCACTTCTGGTATTATACTCTGAGCTTTTTTCCTAAAAAAAAAAAAAAAAAAAAAACCTGCACTTTCCCAACAGAGTATTAGATCGATGGTATTCATAGCCTTGGTTTTATCAAGCTAGTATCGGGAAAAATTCATTGTAGAGTCTTAAAGCACTTATGTGAGTCGCTCTGGCTAAGGGCGTCTGCCAAATGCTGCAAATGTAAATGTAAATTTATTATCTATAAAACAAAGGAGGAATGTTCTTTCAGCAGAGAGCTCCTTCAGTGCAGTGGCCAGGTAGCGAGATGCTCCTAGGGCCTGTATCACGAAGCTGCATTTCTTTCTTAGCCAGATAACTTGTCAGATTTAGGGCAGTCTGAGCTAAATATTAGTGAATGAAGACAACATCCATTTAAACTAAGGTAAATCCAACAAGTTATCTGGCTAAGCAAGAAATCTTGCTTCGTGATACTGGCCTCTGGTCGCACCAGTCTCACAACAGCAGCAGGTGCTGCTATTTGAATTAACAGTTGTCTTGTTTCCACATTTTTATTCATTGGGTAGGTAGAATATTACTATACATTGTCAGATTAAACAATTTTCCATGATATAAATAAAACGTTCCTTTGACAAACCACCTCTATCTTAAGATGTTCCTGGTCCCAATGTTTTTGAAAGGAATAGAGAAGTCAATAAGTGACACTAGAGCAGTGATTCTCCTCATTTCTAAATGAATACCACAGCATTGTATATGCTCATATTCCAGGTAAATCAAGTATGCTAGTGAGATAAAAAAAAAATGAAAGAATGAATGATAATAACTGGGTGGATCCAGAAATTGTTGAGAAACATTGCATAAAAACTGCTTTATTGAAGTAATATCATTTTGTTTTGTGAAACGACTTACCATTGAGCATCAGAAAACAGCAGGAATACTGTATTTGTATCTCATAGCTGACATAATAGAAATGACATACAGTACAACTAGTTTGATTCTGTTTCTATAAGGCAAAATAGATTTCACTGCATAGCCGCATGGGCCTTATTGCTGCCTTATCTTTTAAACTGCATTTTCACACAGTGCCACTTGTGAAGCTGAGTGTATCTAGTGTGGGAGAGCTGTGAGATCATTCATAGAGGTGAATGTGTTTGTTATTATCCATGACTGTCTTTTCCACGCGCTCTCTAGAAGGCTACTGAGAAAACAACCATATCAATATGTCTTTGTTGTTAACATGGGGATAAAACACAAATGAGCAGTAAATAGGACCCATTCCATGTAGCACTACTACTGGCACCCAGAGATTGTAGGTCTGAAACAATATTACAGTCAAGCATATATGATCAGTATTACCAGCCAGTGGCATAAACATATGGTAGTATGATGAATTGATGAATGGATCCAACCCCATATCCATCCCGGACTTATACTTAGATCAAATGTTGCCCTTTCCTTGAACCTATTGTTGGAAACCACTCAGTTGAAGTTTCTACGGAGGCATCAAACCTAGCCCTTTAATTACCATTTCTTAATAGTGCTGGCATTGTTTTTAAAAAATATTTTTCAGGAACATTCTGCATTTATTGGGACTGTATGCTGATGGGTATTGGATTACTATTTTGAGTATATTGTGTATCAAAATAAAATGCTTAATTATTACCTGATCAGACAAAATGATGTACCATAACCAACCGCATGCTGAAATGATCACAGCCATTTTTAGAGATACATTGCCAGTCAATGTTGTACACATCACTGACACCAACAGGGCATGCCCCCAATCTGTCTGTTGCAGTCTGGAAAAATAAACAGTCATTGCTGTTTCATTGTTAAAAAATTGTTGCAAGGGCTGTTATGCTGCAGTTCTGTGTCTACATGTAACATTTTTAGGATCTGTCCTCATAACCCTTATATATTACTGAGGATCTTGCTCAGTTATTAATATCAGCAATATCAAAAATCAAATTGCATATATTATACTTCCTAAACAATAACAATTTATAAACAAATGATAATGTATAATTTAAGTTTATTCTTTTTCGTCTGTATCTTACAGATGTCCTCCTGCTGCTAAAATGACATAATCAGCAGCAGGCAAATATCAATGCATTGCAGAACAAAGTTGTTTTGACTGAAATGCCTAGTACCCATGGGCATAAATTATAGGGGGGGTTGTAACCCCCCGAATAATCAAAACCAACCAAGACTACCTCCTGGACCCTCTTAAATGGGTTGAGACCTCAACCCCCCAATTTTCAACCCAAAGTTATGTCCTTGCTGGTACTTACACTATTTTTGGATTTCATTAGCAGGAGAATGGATTGGTTATGCATAGTAAGGGGGTTCTGCTTTACATGACCTATGTAGGACAAGTGATAAAATGGTACCTTTGTCATGGATCAGCCTAGAGGAGTCCCTCCACGTCACAACAGCCACTCCCTCCAGGGAATCCCCGTCTGCAATGCCTGCCTACCTACTTGGGAAAGCCAGCTACGTGTGTTACCCTATTTGGGGTCATGTCCTTTCCAGCTTTTGTTAGGCTTTCCTGATTAGCCTTAGTATTTTAGTTTGTTGAGCACATTTGCCAGAGGAGAGATCTTCTTACCAAGGTTCGAGCATTTTCCTGGATAATTTTTTCCTGCTTTCCTTTTTACTTCTGACTTAATTTCCTGCCCCAAGCCTCCAAATTTGCCCTTGTCTTCTGTTTGCCTGTCTCCGAACCATCACCTTGCCTTTTGGTTTACATTTTGTTTGCTCTCCCTGGCTCTAACTTGGACCGTACAACTATCTGTGCCTTAGTGATAAAGCTCCCCTTTCCAAAACCAATATGCATCAGTGTCAAACCCTCACAACCACAGCTATATTTGTGATGAATCTCTGCATCTATGATTTCATTAACATTATGATGACAAAAATGTCAATTAATGCAAAAAATTTGTCATTTTTGTATTTTTTTTCAGCCTCAACAATTTTATTCCTAACTAGATTTGGTGATGTCAAAAATGACAGCATTGTTTTCCACAGACAGCCCTGTCATTTGATCTTGCTGTCTAGGCCATTCTTGTATAACACTCACCAATTTGTACAATTTCTAGAACTACTGAATTGATCACCTGGAAATGTGAAAGTGAAGTACAATATCTAGAATGACTGGATGAATAACCAGGAAATGTAAGGATGCCCCACCTGTCTGGGTGGGCAGTCAATCCAAAGCTACAACACGGGTTCTAACTCATCACAGGGCCACTTATTACCCTAATATAGAAAATATAGCTCAAGATGCAAGACCTAGCATAAAAGGTCAATGTGAGTCTGCTTCAGTTTTTGGACACTTACAGATTGTCACCCCTAAAATGAGCCTGCAAAGTTTGAAAAAGATCCATAAAACACTTTTAGAATTACTGTGTTCACAATATCAAGTGTCTCCTACAGCTGCTGTTTCTGTCCTTTTGCTGCCTCACAGCGCCGCTGCTTCATTTTTGGGGCAGTTGGTCTCAAAATTAAACCAGGTGTGAATCATCATCCATTTAATGTTATTGTGAATCCAAGAAATACTTTTCACTCATAATATTCACAAGATCAAATGTTATCTGCTTTCACCCTTCCCTTTGCTTTATTGAGTTATCCTCTTTATTGGGGCAATCTTTCTCAAAATTTCAGCAGTTTTAGGTCTTCACCCATTCAAAGGCCATACAAAGTTTGAAAAGAAAAAATCCATCAAATGCTTTTTGAGTTATTGCTTCACATACCAAAGTGTCTGAGGTGGCAGCGGTAGCAGTGGTGGTGACAGCAGACTGGTGCTACAACATTTCCTGAAGGCAGGGGAATACAATTAATATTTTTTTGCGATTATTATTCATTGTGGAAATTCACATTCTTGGATATTGTACAATGTGTTTAAAATGCTGCTATTATTCAATTGAATTAGTCTTATCCTTTTAGCTATATTTTAATATTTCCTTTTTCTGTAACATTCCTGATATTCATAGTCATACTCTCAGTCTGTGGCATTGCACTCCCTTACCTCAGTGATCTTCTGACTCCTTACTCTCCTCCTAGATCTCTCTAGTCATCTAGCTGTAATCCAGTCCTTGTTCCTTGCACCATGCTTTTCACTATGGGTGGCAGGTCATTTAGTGTCATTGTCCCCAAACTCTGGAATTCTCTTCCTCAATCTCTCTGTGACTGTTCATCATTCTCCATTTTTATATCTGACTTAATGACCTTCCTTTTCCCTTCCTGAACTGCTTAGATTTTTTTTCTCCTTCTTGTAATGCAGCCTTTGGTTTGTGAAAGGCGCTATATAAATGTAATTCATTATCATTATTATTATTATTAATCTGGAGCATCATTTGTTATACTACTGAAAATATGGATGATAACTGTTTTTTTCCAAGGAGATATGAATAAGAAATTAACAATTTGTATTCCTGGGAATAAATAAAACAGTCAAGTGAAAATTTCATTTTCTCCCTGATTGGCTCCAAATTGAAATGCAGTAGGAAGACAATGGTATTTAGTCCATCCCATGGATAACTAACGGCATGGCACTGAAATGGAAAGGTTAGATTGGACTCAAGGTTTGAATCACAGTTAGTCAGGACCTGCGTCTTCCTCTTTTATCTAATATATGTATAAAATATGCAGGTATACTGTATAGGTGTCAGGGTCAGTTCATGCCCTGTCCTGTTGTTTGACTGTTTGGCCAGCAGGTGTCTGGTCATCCCTTTCTCAGTGTTTGAATCTTTCCTGACTGTCTATGACTGACACCTTAACATTATTAGTCCAACAACAAACTTTATTTGCCATTTGCACAATAACATCAGAATGCTTCTTTTTGCTGACCCTATCATGCTCTCCATATCTTGAAAGGTAACAGTGCAGGGGGAGCCAGCATGCATTACCCCTGGAGCTGAGGGTTAAGGGCCTTTCCCAAGGGTCCATGGACAGCGACTGTTCTGCTGAGGCCGGGGTTGAACCAGCAATCTTCTGATTACAAGCACAGAGACTCACTGCCCCCAGTTCCACCCCTAGAGTGCAATGTGTCAATGACCTGCACCTGTGTGTTGTTCCTCCTAGCTGCTAGTGTTTGGTTAGTTGTCCATGGCCTGCACCTGTTTCTTGTTTAGTCTTGTCACCAATGAATATATGTGTCTGCTCTTTTTGTGATGTTGTTTTTCATTGTGTTTGGTTATTGTGTGTTTGCTGATGTGGATAGTCTTGCTGCGATTGTCGTAAGGTGTTTTGCTTGCATTTCGTCAGCTTGCCCTCACTTGTAGTTCTAACCTGTGTTGCTAAATATACCTACCTACCTTTGTTTTGAACCCTTGTGGTCCCTTTTGTTTTGTGTATGTTTGAGTTCTTTTCTAATAAAGTTCCCGCTTGTCAGTAAGTTGCACTGTGGATAGTCTGTCTGTCATGCCCTGCCATGACATGTAGGAATTTAACATAAAATTTACAGGTATTTTTATGTGTTTGTTTTATCTTTTGACTGTGCCATCATTTTGAACAGCTTTGACTAGCTATTGAACAGCTTAGTTATGGATTATTCCATTTCTCAGCCTTTGGGGGAATGGATGTGGTGTTGGCACCAGTCCAGCACTATCTCCACTGCTGTCAAAGACGCTTTGGTATGTGAGCCAATAACTCAAACTGTTTGACAGATCAAACTTAGGTCACAGGCATTGTATAGATGAGAAATGAAAACTGATTAAATTGAGACTGATCGCCCCAAAATTGAAGCAGTACCAGAAACTGATAGCCCAAAAAAGGTCAGTTTTCACTCTTAAATCTAACACAAGTCAATAAGCATTTGATGGATCATTTTCAAACTTTAGAGGTATTGTATGGGTGCTGAATTCAAACTTAAATTTAGAGACGGATTGCCCCAAAACTCAAGCAGCACCATGGTATAGTAATGGCAAAAAAGGTAGTTTTTACACTTGATCCTTGAACCAGAAGACAAACTATAACCTGTTTTACAGCTTCTGAAACTCTGCAGAGGCATTGTATGGGTGTCGCCCCTGGGATGGATTTGCGGATCACCCCAAAATGGAAGCAACGCCACAGCAAAAGAATGAGAGCAGACGCCCTATAACCTTGTGAATGTGACAAGTCAAAGTATTTGAAACCTATTACTGCTTAAAACACATTATATGGATGGAGAATCTAAAGCCGCAACACTGTGTTGCAACAAAGGAAGGAAACTGCAACTTTAACCGTTGGTCTCATGAACACAGTAACTAAAAAAAGTATTTTGCTGATCTTTTTCAAACTTTGCAGGGATATTGTATGGGTGAAAAACAGATCACACCAAAACAGAAGCAGTATTGCATAGTCATGGCAAAAGGTTGTTTCAGACTTTGGATCCTGTTAGCATTACATGTAAGGTTGAAATTCTGGAACTGATCAAATTTTGAGATGAAATAGCACCAAAACTGTAGCAATGATGTTTAGGGAGAGCAAAATGAAGGATGACTTGATTAGAGGCTTATCTTTGCAAACAGGATAACATTTGATATTGCTGCATTAATGCCATTTGATCTTTGGATCTTATTACCACTTCACAAAAACACTGTGGATGAAAATCTACATTTGAAAACCTTCCCCCTGATAGACCTCAAACCATTACAAAATTGCAACTACAAATACAGAGGGCAGAAATATTTGAATACAAGACAGCAGAGAAACAGAGGCTGTAGCCACCATCTTGTAAACAAATCCATCTGCCATCTAAATGTATTCCGTGGAACTTTTTGCAGACTCCCAGGAACATTGTACAGGTTTGTGATTCTAAAGCTGTGGGACGTGAGATTTTCTGAACATTCTGTAATATAGTTAATATTAATTTTCTAGCCTCCCCAATGTAACGTGGGGAAGTTGGCGAAATTTACACTGCAGACTGAAAAATTTTCATTTGCAAAATGTATCATTGGGGAATTTAATCATGTCATTCAGTCCAGTCAGAAGTGGCAGATGAAAGAACAGGTACAGATCTAGAGAACCTAATAACTTTAATACAAGTTACAAGAAATAATCCAGGGTCGCCAGAAAAAGGAGACTGGTTAATCACATTTAACCATTCAAAAGTGAGTTGGGTCATCAGGCCAGATAGTCATTTGTTTGTCAATATTCCTTGTTGATTTGTGGGTAAGGAATTGGTATGCTGTAAGTAAAAGACCCAAGAGATAAAAATACTCTTAGTACCTTAGTATACTCTTAATACTCTTAGTACCTCAGTTCTCGAACTCATTAGATCTCTAATTTCTTAAAAGTCGAAAAAACCAGTTAGAAAAAACATTACCTAGAACTCGATCTGAATCTCAGAAGTCAAACCGTGAACTCCGACCTATTAACTTGTACGCTCGGGGAAATGAGTCACACGGCACATCTCTCAGCAGAAACAAAGGGTAAAGCTTCAGTTACAGCCTTGCATTCGCATTCGCTATGATAGCATCGTGCATGTTTACACTAGCTGAATACATATAAAGTGGTACCTCAGAACTCGAAATTAATCTGTTCAGAACTCCGGATCGAATCTTAAGTTAGAATTCTGATCGACTTTTCCCCATAAGAAATAATGGAAAACCAATTAATTGGTTCCCGGCTCAAAAAAAATTACACCTTTAGAAATATATTTCTTTTTAGCATTTAAACACAAAATGAACCGGATAAAACAATAAGTTTAGTACAGTATATGCTCTTCTTGTTTTATCCGGTTCATTCTGTGTTTAAATGCTAAAAAAACATATTTAGGTGTAATTTTTGGGGGCCGGGAACCAATTAATTAATTAAACTTTATAGACTATGATCTGGAGTTCTGAACGGATTAAGTTCGAGAACTGAGGTAACACTGTACTTCAATTTGTAAATAATGATCTTTTTGATTGTCAGGAATCCCACATGATATTACTGTAAAAAAAGAAAATTTTATTGTTTTCTTTATTCTGCTAAGAAACATCGCAGTGCAGTCATGGAATTAAGTATTTTGGGAAATGAGGATTCAGTTTGCACCTGTCCAGTATATAGCATGATTCAGCACTATTAAAAAAATGTTGTCTTGTTTTGAACCAATATGGGATGTGATTTGTCTCGTGTTTTCTGTCTGCGTGATTGTGAACTTGATTTATTTTATGGACATATTAACTAAAGCATGACCTAGTACAGCGTTAGCAGTGCTCTTGTAGCACAACAGATTGCACTGAGCCAAGAATGCAGAATTCAAATTCCAGAGAGCACACACAAATTGTAATCCCTCTACAAGTCTTTTACCATAGTGTGAGTAAAAAATAAATGTTACACATACATTGTGTGCACAAAAACCCCCCCCAAAAAACCTGGTATATACCAATATAAAACCTCTGTATATACTTACTGTATCTGTTATAGTACTTATGTCAGAAAATTTTGGTCATAGTGTAAGAAAGAAATGAAAAGAATATAAATATTTAAACATAAAAATTAAACAGTGTGACATTGTCAGATTTGGACAATGAAACATACACAAAGGTCAATTTTCCCATGCATTTAAGTAAAAAAGTGCGTATTTTCCCATCGACTTAAGTGTCTGGTTTAAGTCCACTCAGACTATTCATTCACTTTGGGCGGAGAAACACCAAAATATGAGCGTGTGGCATGTAAATGACTTGTGTGACTTAAGTGCATTTGTCCCTACGTGCTCTGGAGGGCAGTATTAAGTCATGCGCCTCTACGTCAAATGCGATATTGTAGATTTCAGAAAGTGGAACATGTAACAGAAGATGATTTTCTAACATACAGTACATACATTTAGAAACAAATGTTATGCATCCATTTTCCAATTCAGGGTTGTGTGGGGGGAGCTGTTGGTGCAAGGCAGGGAGCAACCCATGATGGGGTGGTTGTCCATTCCAGGGCACACTCAAATATGCATAACAATGGGAAATTTAATAACCCCAATTCATGGTGAGGAAACCCCATGATGAGATGGGGAGAACATGCAAACTCCATAGACATGGAGCCATGGTGGAGGCATGAACCCTGGTCCTAGAGGTGTGAAGCAACAGTGCTGGGCACTGTGCCACCACACCACCCCTCATACAGTTATATAAGAATTAGATAACAATAATATATAGAAATATACAAGTACAGTGATCACCCGCTATATCCCGGTTCAGCTATCGCACCCCCGCCATATCACAGATTTTTCCCCAATGCATCACAGTTCTCTGCGTATTGCGTACCTCGCTTGTGGGCCGATTGTTGTGAGTAAACTTTTTGTAAACTTCATCCAAGTTCCAGGGCGTCCCCATATTTTTGTACACATACATGCACTACATACACTAAGTCAGGGGTCTTCAGTGGAACTACTTATCCAGGACTCTCGCCTAATTGGTATTCATTCTATGCTTAATGGGGTAGATGTGTGGATTTTGAGTGCCGGTGACTAGCAATTCATTTAGAATAATAAACATGCGTGAGGCTCTCATCAATCTCTGATTGAAGTTTTAGCCAAATCAGAGATTGCATAAACATACACACAGAACCAGAGGGCAGAGTTTGTTTAGAAAATATAATTAGTTGATAAGTCACAAACTAAACCCTCCACCAGCAAGATTCAAAAGGGCGGGACCCAAAAAACAGGAAAAGAATACCTGATTGTCTTAAAAAGGTTACCATATGTTATAAATTGACTAACTCACCTAGCACAGCAGAACTACTGCACAATCACAGTCAAACCACAACAGGCACTTCCTCAAAATGCAACCCACCCCACACAGTATGGCCTCCCTTGGCAGCTTTACCAACCACGACCGACTCAAATTGCCTCCAAAAAGCCTTCCAGTGACATGCACTCACCCTAACCCCCCCCCCCCTTCCATTACCTCTCCACACTTAAAACCTACCCCTCAGGTGTGCCTCCTTACTCTGCCTGTCCCCCTGCCATTATTGTTCAGTGCAGTACAGACCATGCCCACAGTCAGTCAGTTTACAACCAATTCATTACTATTTATGCAGCCTACGCTGTAACGTATAAACCTGTTTTGACAATGCAGTTAATTGCGTTAATATTTTATCAGCAATGCATTATAAACCTTTAGTCCATGCTGCTAATAATACTTATAACAATATCTATTTGTTTTGCATAAAACCAAAATACATGGACTCATTCTTACACAATATGGGTCATCCAACTCACTTTCCTAATGTCAATATTCTCTAATGTTTAAAATTAGTTTGACGACAGACTCACATTATATGATTGACTTAAAGTGTCAGTTTTTACCTGTGTTGCAGTAAATTGGTTGCGGAGTAAAACAACTGACAATACAAAACATTTGAAGAAATTAACATCTTATAATACTAATTGATTGTTGTGGTTTACTTAAGAAGTTTACAAACAAGAGGAGGCCATTCGGCCCATCAGGCTCGCTTGAGGAGAATTCAACTAATAGCTTAAAGCTGTTAAAATCTTATCCAGCTCTAATTTAAAGGAACCAAAGGTTTTAGCTCGCTCTACACTAACAGGAATACTAATCCATACTCTAACTACACACTGTGTAAATAAGTATTTTCTCAAATCCAGGTAAAATATTCTCCTGCTAATTTCCACCTATGGCCATGAGTTTGTGTATTTGAACTAATATCGAAGAAACTGGCTGAACAGCATCCAGACCTTCAGATTCAGCAGTAAAGTTGAAAGATTTAAAACCATTTGATTTAGTTTAGTGTTATTTGAACTTAAAAATGCAACAGTAGTGCCTATTTGAGGAAATGATTGAGGGATCATTATATGAGACCTATAAATTAGATCATTTTGATAGGCCTATACCTAATAAGTTTGTTGATAATGATAATGAAGAAATATGTGTTGTAGACTTCCAATATGCTTTCATTTTCAAAATAAAAGTGTTTCTGTCGATTTCAGTTTTTTTTTACTTAAACGATTGGCAAATCTGCTGCTAAGGGGGTCGATTCTCCCATCAAGCACTTAGGTCAAAAATGTGCCTAAAAAGTTATCCGCTTTTCTGTACGCATTCTCCAATCATTGCATATGCTTTTGTCCTCATCATTGTAATTATTAAGTTCAAAGAGTTCCATAATTTGAAATATTCTACCTGAATTTGAACTGATTGTATAGAAATGACTTGCATTGTACATGTAATTTTCCACCCCATTCAGTTAAACTTTTTAATAGTCAAAATTTGTATGAAATGAAATATTACAAATGCAATTTTCTTCCCCGTTTTTGATGGCAAACACAGTACTGAAATTCACTGATGTATTAAGCTTCTCTCACTCACTATCACACTTGCAAGGAGATGCAGACACCAAGGAAGCCAGGGGTGAGCTTCCCTTTCTCCAATGAGACACTCGACCTTGGCTCTGTACCAGTGCCTGCTTTGCCTTCCATTGCTTTAGATACTGCTGTAAATCACCAGGAAACCAAGGACCCTACAGTTTGATTTTTGCTTAATTCAGGGAAAATTCTACAAGTTTATTGGATTTTATAACAAACATCATTAATCTATTAGTTTACAAAAATATACATCACATTAAAAACAACCAGAAGTTTTAAGTAAAATTTTAATTTCAAGTAGTAATATATTGAAACCCAAATTAGTTCTAAAAATGCTGTCTGGAGTTAAAGTTCTTCTCAAGTATCATTGGTAGCATCTTAATTACCTTTGCAATAATATAAAACACCAAATATTTGTGTTTAGTATACCTTTGGGAGCAAGTCACTACAATTGCAAGTAATATCTAAATGAAAAGAACAGAACTGAATGAGTCAGTCAAAAAATTAAGACACTTAAAAGAAAATGTCTGTGCGTAAATATATGCAGATATCTTAAATGGACAATAGACTTCTGTTATTAAACAAAAAAATTTGCAACAATTTTACATAATTAAACAAGCGTCCCAAGACTTTCTGTGAGCACTAGATATTCATCAACTACAATTCCACATTCAAGACAATCATTCTTCATAAGCTGATCACTAAGCTCCTTACCTTAGGGCTCAGCATCAACATGGGCAACTGGATGACAGACTCACTGCCCTCAGATTGTCAAGATAGGAAAGCAGTCCTCCTCCAGGCTTACTCAGAGCTCAGATGCACCACAGGGATGTTTCCTCAGTCTCCTCCTCTATGCCCTCTTCACCTACGTGCCTGTGTGCTTGTCCACGCTTCTGACACCATCACCAAATTTGCTTATGACACCCCAATGATTAGCCTGATCACATGAGAGATGTACAGAGAAGAGGTGGAAAATTTGCTGGACTGCAGTATAGACAAAAACCAAAAAGACAAAAGAAACTGGATGATGTCGGATCAAAAACAATGAATTCCCCAGATGGTCCCATCACCCCTCCCCCATCTAATCTCCCATATCCTCCAAGCTCTACAATCTTTACCCTCCCTATACTCTCTCCCCACCTTTCAATAAAAAATTTACCAAAAGCCCAGCCCAGATTAATTTGCCTCAACCTAATCTGGTTCACCAGACCTGCGTCTGTGGCTGTCCATTCATGTGCAAACACTATGTGGCGCTGCTTCAATTTTCATGCAATTTGTCTCAAGATGAAAACAGAAATAGAACCTTTTTTTCTGTGGTCGCCCCTTTCCTTTGGTGTGAATTGTCTCAAAATGAAATCAGAATTTGAGACTCCTACAAAAAGTTTCTGTGAAGTTTGAAAAGGATCAAATACCTTTGTGCGTACAAGATGAGTGTCTATGCCCACCCTTCTCTTTGATACCACTAGGGCTGGGTACCGAACTTCAGTACTTTTCTGGTACCGACCAAAATGCTCCAACCCTATCGAGGATTGAAAATTAATCTTCTTTCGGTGCCAAATTCTGATGCCCAAACAGTAAATCTCAGTGTCTGTGAACTAATAAGCATGCAGCATACTTGTGTAAAGATCTAAAGTCGCTGGTGATTGGCTATCTAATGTAACGTTCCACGAACATGTCATATAGGCCAGAGGAAAAATGCACGCCCAGAGACAAACTTGTGAACTGGTTAGCATGTGTGTGATGTTATTATTTGTCATGTAGTATAAAAAATGCCTAAGAAATCAAAATTGTGGCTCCACAGGGTTCCAGGCTGCGACATTTTGCAACCAATTTTGGAGACAATGCGACTAAGTTTTATTACTAGGTGCACCAGTGCGACTTGCAAATGTGCTCCCCATACAGTGGCTAACCACATCATCGTATATCACATGAAAGAGAGAGTGAGAATTGGTGTGTATGTGTAGGCATGTGTGTGTGATTGAGACCATCAGAACTCGGTTCCATTCAGCTCCTCAGAGGCACTACTGAGGGGGCACTTAGAGATAAACTTGCTGATTGCTTGACCACATGGAAGCTACACGGAAGTGTAGAAAAAAAGACAGAGTGGATGGAATTTTTTTGTACCTCAGTAAGTTTGAATTCCTTTTGTCTGCATCTTGTTTTATTCATAGCAGTGTTTGAACCTAGTTGGCACAAGGTACCTAGCTGGTAGTAACATTAATCACGTTTTAATGACTCAAATCACAGCATCAACATATACAAACCAATTCAGTTATTAGGATTTTTGTCTTTTTTTATCAATGATGTGAGCATTGCACAGCTGACCTTGAGGTGAATTTGCTGGAATGTCTATCCCTGGGAAAACTGGCAGCTGTCTTAAATGTTTTCCACTTGTGAATAATCTTTCTCACTGTAGAACAATTCAACTTCAAATTGTTTGGAAATGGCCTTATATAACCTTTCCCAGATTGATGGGCACCTACAATTGCATCATGGCTGATTTCTTTCTTCCTTAGCATCACACCTGACTGCTCCAGACCAGCAAACTGCCAAAACTTCTGCTTCCATAGAGCTGGTCACACTTGCTGATGATCAATTAATCAAGTGCATTTGATTAGTAGCACCTGGCTGCTACTTACCCTCTTAATCCCTATGGAAGCAGTAAGGATGTACTTAATATTTCACACACTGCTTTTGCATTTTGGCTTAGATTTTCTAAATAAATTATGACACAGTGTAATATATCATGTTATTGTTCATCTTAGGTTGTATTTACCTAAGTCTAAGACCTGCTAAGGACCAGATGATTTTTTATTATGTTCTGATACATAAAGCTCATAATTGAAAGAGGGTGTACTTTCTTTTTCATACGACTGTACATTCCTGTTATTTCATATTGCCATTGTAATGTAAGAGTCACTGAAATACATCCATTTTAGTTCAGGGATGGAATGAAGCCAGCTCTGGGTTTTCCTTGGGTTGACACTTTTAAAAACAAGTCCCTATGATGCCCTCCCACCCCTGTGTCATGTGGTTCTGTTCAAGCATCCCCTTGGGAGAAATTCTTACATGCTGCAGCTGATTAAATGCTTATATCCATCCATCCATTTTCCAAGCCGCTTATCCTACTGGGTCGCGGGCGGTCCGGAGCCTATCCCGGAAACAACGGGCACGAGGCAGGGAACAACCCTGGACAGGGGGCCAGCCTATCGCAGGGCACACTCACACACCATTCACTCA
>JAUMHC010012691.1:0-14546 GCA_032359785.1 Heteromormyrus szaboi | reverse complement strand
TTCCCATTTTAAACAATTCATGGCACATTTAATTAATTAATTATTGGTGTATTTATTTATTTAATTTTGGCACTCTTGGCCCTCCATATTCATAACACTGCAAACTGCTATAGATCTATCGCCAAACAACATAAAACTTCAAAACATCCATTAGTATTCGAGTGCTAGAAATGATCTCCGATGATTGCAACTGATTTTGATGACTCAGACACCAACTCAGGTGCAACTATAATAATTTTAATTATAAAATATTCATTGATTGATGGACTATGATTAATTAAATATAATAATTATAATTTATGATCCCCGGAAAGTAAACATAGAAACTTGCTTCACTTTGGCCAATCAACATTTTCTGTAAAATTGTAGCATTAAGCACGTAGGCATGGGAGGGTTAAAAAAGGCATAACTTCAAAAGTAAGGGTGATAGAGAAATTCTGAGATCATTTTTGAAATCAGCATGCAAAAATACATATAAAACACCCCACAATGGCTATGGAGGCATTGCCAAGTTCATGGTTGCAAGGAACCCCATAAGATGAGGATTGAGGAAAAAAAACGTAGAAAACTTAAAATGTGATACCACAATTTTTAGCTGTTGATTGTGATGCTGAAATTTTGGGTGTTTTGTCTTTCACATTCACATATGCATTCAAACTGTTGTTTTACATATGCACTGAAATATCATTTATCTATTGTCCTCTGTACTGAAACTGAGCTGATTTACGTTTCGACTGAACTTCATGTGTGTAGTGAGCCTGCTGTGGAGGGTGAATAAAACTAATATTTACAAAGTAAGAACAAGGGTGGAACAGTAGCAAGACCTTCCTTGTTCATTCTCTATTGTTTGTACTAATTTTCAAATCAATCAGCTATTGAGACCCATCACCACCCCCAGTCCAGCCCTTGCCCCCCCAGACAAAGGTCATAGTGTATGTCTGCTGAGCTGCTGCAGCTGGGGGGGCAATGATGAGGAAGGGATGGGGAGCATAGCAGAGGAGTAACAGAAAGCAGGAAAAGGACAGAAGAAAGGGAAATATTTTTATTAAGAGGAAAATGAAATGTGGAAAGCCACAACTGATGCATTGGTTCAGGACTTTGAAAAAGAAGAGTGAAAGAAAAGCTGAATTAAAATAACTGGTTGAGGTGAAAACTAATTTTTAAAATAGAGAAAATATTAGTAGTAGAATCTCAGTTTCTTATCTGTCAAGTAAAGCTCCTCATTTTGAAGTATGTGAAGGTTTAGCATGCCAGCACTGTGGTTTAGCTTGGATTAAAATATTTTATAAGCAGATTAATGTTATGAGAGATAACAGTGGAGATTCCCGTTTTGAGTGGCAGATTTGTTAACCTAATAATCTCAGAAGACTTATTTCATCTATTTGTCCATTCCTCTCGTGGTGCTTATCCTAATCAGGGTTGTGAGGGTCCTGTAGCCTATTTCAGGCAGACTGGGGTACACCCTGGATGGGATACTTCATGATTTAGAGACACCAGTCAGCCTAACTGCATGTTTTTTAGTTGTGGAATGAAACCTGCACACAGAAAGAACATGTAACGCAATCTGCACCCACACAGAATGGAAGTAGGGATTGATCCAAAATGTCCTATTATGCATAGTATCCAATGTGTGTATGTATGTGTGTGTATATCACTGCTATCCAATGAATAACACGTACAGTAGTCCCCCCCATATCTGTTGGTGATACATTCCAAAACCTACTGCAGATAGCTGAAACTGCAAATAATAACGAACCATCTGCAGCGCTATACACCATGTTTAATTGATAAATTATGCACAGTAAGACATTACCAACATTATACTCATAATAAAGTACATTGTACATTATTATATTGTACTGTACTCTATCTTCATTGAAAGTGATTCTGACATTTTAGCCTTAATCCTTAAAGGAGGATGAGAGTGCTGCTAGGAAGCATGGGTATGGGGACAGAGGAGGATGAGTCGTACTGGCTGCAAGTGAGCTGGTGGATTTCATCTTACAGTCTGTATTTGCTTTGCGCACAGTTTGAAACTTATGAACTGTTAATTTCTGTTTTGGTTTCAATGTGGGTGTTTGTGTGTATGTACACAGAAAATTAAAATTGTAAATTTTACTGGATTTCAATGTAAAACAACCACCAACTACATGTAAAGTTTATTTGGTTTCAGTGTAGAATAAGCAACAATTAGATGTAAAGTATACTGAAATAACTAGTATAACAACATCACGGCCCTGCTAAATTAACATAAAGAAGATATTGAATCGACAAATTCACTATGTAAAATGTAATAGTGTTGGTATGTGAAATTGACAGGCTGTTTTATAAAGCTGTTTACATTTTTACCGTATTTTTTACAAAATTATTCTGGTAACCACAGCTGCCAGCACTTGCTTGCTGGGGAAAACAAGCTCTTTATTAGTAGTCCTGTGGGGTATTCCACGAAGTAGGATTAAGCGAAAGTCTGACTTATTTCGACAAGTCGGTCTTATTTAAGTGAGAGTTCCGTTCCATCAACGTGTCTTAAATGAGCCCCCCCTGACTTACCATGGTAATTTATACGTGCGAACAAGACCGCTCCGGACCAGGCTAACTGTTACCCCTTTTCCACTGCAAAGGTGCCGGTGCTGTTCCGGTGCCAATCTCCAATTTGGAAACAGTGCCACGTTTTTCCACGGAAAAAAAAAATGGCGCCAGTGCCGCAAAATCGGCTCCGAACCGGCACCAAACCTTTGCTGGTCTGGATGAAGCACCCGTGTCGTCATGAGAGGTGGGCGGAGTAACCGAGGCAACGCAAAATAAAGATAATGTCAGAAAGTGGGTGGGGTTTGTGACGTGAGCGCAGTGTTGTCACCTGGTTCCCACTGGGCTCTCAAGTCCATGGAAATGCAGACAGGCTCTTGCTGGTTTCCAACTTCAGCACCGGCCAAGCACCAGCCCCAGTGCCAGCACTGGCACCAGTGGAGTGGAAAAGGGGCCTGTCTCGCTTAGTTAAGCATTGTCTCAAAGAACGTCCGACGTGTGGGAACAGATTCCCAAAAGATCGTTCCCACGGAGGAAATTCCCCGATCTTACTACTCATGTCGTGTAATCTGTTGAATTACGTGTCCTCATCTGACATAATATTTGACATTATCTGACTTATCTTGTTAATTGTAAGGTGTACCAAAATTACATGATTTTGTTTGAGTTAGCGGGAGAATGAGTCTTGTTTAAACGTATATAAAAAAATGGAACCTTGTAGTCAGTGCTGTGAGTAAAAGCAAGGCGAGAAGGCAGAGAATAAAAACCATCTTTTCTGAAGTAATCCTCTGCATGATACTTCCATAGTATGGAGAACAGAGCTGAGTTTGCTACATAATCAATATAATAAAGCCTATAAAATCACGTCTTAGCATTCTAATTACAGTGGTACCACAGTTCTCGACCTCATTAGAACTCGAATTTCTTAAAAGTCGAACCAACCAGTTTGAAAAAAAATTACCTAGGACTCCATCTGAATCTCAGAAGTCAAACCGTGAACGCCGACCTACGATAACTTGTATGCGCGGGGAAATGTGTCAAGGGCTTCACAGACCAAACCCGGCACAAACCAATGCACTGCGCCCTGAAACCCATTATTTCCAATGGCTTGAGCGGCACAAGGACCGTTTCGGTCATTACTGTATGACACGAGCGTACCATCATCTTACCGGGATATCGGGAGGAAGATAATGTGTTGGAAAAGTATATCTGATAAAATAGACAGGCCAGGTGTGTTTTGAAAACCGCGCCCACTTTTCCCGCTGAAGCCCCACAGAGAGCGGGGCCCATACACGTTGTTTGGATAAATTGGACAAATTACTGTTTTGATAAATGTGCTTAGATGTATTTAGTACAGTATATGCTCTTCTTGTTTTATCCGGTTCATTTTGTGTTTAAATGCTAAAAAACATATTTAGGTGTAATTTTTTGGGGCCGGGAACCAATTAATTGGTTTTCCATTATTTCTTATGGGGAAAATTCTATTAGAACTCGAACTTTTTAGGATTCGATCCGGAGTTCTGAATGGATTAAGTTCGAGTTCTGAGGTACCACTGTAATTCCAAAATAATTACAGTAAAATCCCGTTATAGTGGACTCGCTTATAACAGAATATCGTCTATAACGGACGAGGTCCACTGGTCCTGGCCGTGCGCCTTTAAGAATATGCAGAAAAAGCATCGGATATAGCAGAATTTAGCCTATAATGGACAAACAATTTGGTCCCCAGGGCCGCTTTTAGCTGTAGTTTTGATCAGCTATAACGGACATGCAGTTTCACTTTATTGTAAAGTGTAAATGTGTGGGGTGCCAGTAATATCCAGCACAGATACGTAGTCGGGATTGTTAATAGTCATGCATCTGGTCAGGTAAAGTTGGATTACTACATGTACAATATAATAATCTATACCACAAGTGTGTCTGCTGAGGTGTGGCATGAGTAAATGGTGTCCCGTAGTTGTGTTCTGGGCATACAGCAACTCTGGATATAACAGACTGTTTTGCCAGGTCCCTGGAAGTCTGTTATAACGGTATTTTACTGTAAAATAAAAGCGTATGCATATTACAAAGGTGAAACATGAAATGCAATGACTGTAATTGGAAAAAAAAAACCATTAAAATAATATGAACAGGAAGATATTTTTATATTTTGTTTAGTCACTGTCTACTTTGAAAGTTTATTACTAAAATAGCAAAGACAAGATATGGTTATTTGTGCAAAACATTTCACACGGATGTGATTTAAAGTATTTTACGGAAATCAAATAATATACAGCAATAATGACATGTGAAATCAACCCAGAAGGTTCCCCGTTGGCTATGGGGATCGAACCAGCAACTTTTGCATTATAAGACAACAGCATAAACCACTGTACCACTGTACTAAGCCCTTGTAACGTTTATGTAACTTATGCATTTAGTCTGTCTGCAATTCATTGCCAAGCCAACTCCCTGGTTGTGTTTATGGCCACAGTATTGTCTTTTTTTTAACGATTACATCTTTGTATTTTTCATACATTTCCATCAGCAGCGTTTGTTCTGTGGCGGAAAGAAACACCGCTCTCATTTTACAGGCTTTCCGACTCATTTGGTCGATCTATCGTTCATCCATTTATTTGGGCTTCTTAAATATCGCGGGTGTGCGCACTAGACATGCAAGTGAGACTATGCAAGTCTGTCTTGAATGAGCCTTAATTGGTTAAAACTGAACTACGTTCGTGGAACGACATGAGGCTAAGTTTAGAGATGGAGCTAGGTTGAGTCTGACTTTTTCGAGAAAGTCTGCCTTTCTTTAGCTATACTTTCATGGAATACAAGTCCATGACTAGCTGAGATATACATTTTGAGATATACAATTTTGAAAACATTTAATCGCAATCTTTTAAAAGAACCAAATAAACTTCCACCTGGCTCATTACCAAACATGCTTCAACATATAGACAAACAGATAACTCAATTTAATGCGCCTACAAGTTGGATAAGACAGGAGCCATATTTTAAATTCCCACAGACACAATGGAGAGCTTGCTTTTGCGCGCAACAGCTTACAAACACAAACAGGTTCGCGATAAAAGGCATGCCCTCCTGTGGTCTGGAAGCATAATGACACCCGAAAACAACACCAGTTGGAGCTCAGTAAATAATACGAAATTAATAAAGCAAAAATGATTTAACTCCCTATTCTACATTAATAAATCTGATGTTACCATTGCAAAGATTTTAGAAACACTGTATCTCGAGTTCATCCCAAATTGCATCCGCTGCACACTTTCTAAATCGAGGCAGTCAGATAATGCACTTTTATGCCAGTGTACCAACACGAATCGGTGAATCTTAACATCCCTAATAGATAGTGGTGTTTCCCACCAGTCAAACCAGACATTTGCGTGGGGCTCATGTGGTTTGGGGCCACCCTGTTGTCCACAAACGGTCATTACTGTAAATATTAAACAAACATGTTCCTTATTTTGGAGATGCTGAAGCAGTATGTTCTGTTACCTAGCTAGCTAGCAACTATCTTTTGACTTTATTTGCTAGTTATTTATTTGACTTGTTAACAATGACACTTAGTAATGCTTATTAATGTATGATTTATGTCATTAAGCATTTCAGTACCAGTATTGTAAAGTGTTACCATTTTATTTGCATAGAGGATTTTCACAAGTAATGTTTACTGCAAAGTTAACATTTGTAAATGTTAATTACATATAATAAAGATTTCAAACGATTAACTGCAAAGTTTGGATCTTACTGTTATTAACTAATTAAATAAGCATTTATTAAATAAGCACTTGATCGTGAATTAAGTGACCGCATAGTGGTCTCTGATTGGCTGCTTCAGCTGAGCTACTGTCTACCTAGGAGCCTGTCACAGCACTATGACCAAATCCATAATTTAATTATGAAAGAAAAATTAAATATCTTGTTCTAAAACACTAGAACATAAAATAAATACAGGCTGTATAAACAAGTGTATAAGTAGATTTTCCAGTTTCCAGAATCTATGTTGTTTTGCTGTAGTTGTAAAGAATGAAGATATTAATGATTTATTTTCTGCATTGTGGTTTGAATGTGCGTACAGCTTGCAGTGTTACCATCCACAATCGCTGTCGGGATACCCTACCTAACTGTGCGAAGATGAAACAAAGGGTAAGAAGAATGAGGGCTTTGGTGGTGGGTTAGTATAAGATCAAGGTTGGGCTTGGGTGGTTGGTTAGTATAAGACTAAGGTTGGGCTTGGGTGGTTGGTTAGTATAAGATCAAAGTTGGGGAAACACTAGATCAAATATTTATGGATTTTAAAATAATATTAGCATGGTGGGAGAATGGTAGTAGTATCTGATGATGGAATTTACTTGTTACTTCAAGTAGGTTTATTTAAATTGAATAACACTACTGTCAGACTGATGGTCTCTCCTGCATATATGTTGGCAGCAGCAGAAACTGAGTCTTGGGAGGAACAGCTCAGCCCTGCAGAACGTCACCATGAGGACCAAGAGTGAGTTCCTCATCCTTTGTCTTGTTCTCACTTCTTTAATTATGACTTCTGTCATCTATAATCCTTCCATTTTTAATCTTTTGAGTACAGCTGTGTACAACAGTACAACTGTTTTATCCATCACATACTTAAAATGCACAACTAGATGTCCCTGTATAATGGGTTGGTATATAGCTCAGTAAGTTGTGGATCTGTGTCATGGGTTCAAAGCCCATAGCCAGCAGAATAGTCATATCATTGGGCCCTTGAGCAAAGCCCTTAACTGTAACTACTCCAGTGATACTATCTGGGCCTGCTCTCTGATCCTCACTTGAATGTAATTTTTGACCAAAGTGTCTAATAAAAAAGTAAACATCTATATAGAAACTGTTAAGTTAAACTTGAAACTTTTTTTTAAAAGCAGTGAAAAAAATATACCTGTTTTGAGAATGGGTGGCACAAAATCATGTCTCTGGTCTCTCTTTTTCCATTTCACTTTGGAAGAGGTGTGAAAGTTACACGTGTTAAAATCTTGTTTTGTGTCCCCACCTTCACATGCAGCCCCTGGGTTAAAGGAGAGACCCAGCTCAGCCATCTACCCTGCAGACAGCTTGCGCCAGTCCCTGCTGGGCTCCCGTCGTGGCCGCCCTGCCCTCTGTCTCTCCAAGAGCGTCTCCACCAATAATATCACAGGGTGAGCCAGCTTAGCAGGTGGAGCTGGGTGTGGCTGGTGGGAGCTAGTGACATGGAAAACAAAGTTACTGCCCTGAGCAGAGCCTGGAGCACACAAGTGCCTTACATGATGTGGTGCTTTTATGGAGTGTCTTGGTCCTTTTCTGTATTGACCTACATATTAACTGCAGTACAACTCCAAGTTGCTATTGTGTCATCATCATGCATATAAAATGCTTTAGTTGTTACATAGCATATTTGTATGTGTATAGGAACCTCAATGAGGACTCCAGCCTGGGGTTACGCAAGATTATCTCCCAGTCTACAGAATCACTTAACTTTCGCAGTAGAGCCATGTCCATGGAGTCTCTCAACGATGAAGGTGAGCAGGGATAAAGAAGCACTGGGGCAGAGATTAACCCCAGGCAGTCTAAACTATGTGAAAGACATAGCTGAGAAATTTGAGAGTGAGAAGTAATTACCAGAAATAACTCCCAGAAATTACCTTACCACATCTCAGTGGTTGGTATTGCTAAATAGCATCTTATTTTATTGGTTTTGTTTGGTATTCTGGGTTTTTATTATTTTCATAATAAACCTTTTAGCTTAACTCTGGGTAAGTAAGGAGCCAGTTTAAGCCCTAAATGAAAATTGGGGCTGAACAGGTTTAGAAGGTTTGGTCTTCCACAACACGACAGGAAGTGAATGAAAGAAGAGCTCAGAGTAATGCTGACTCGCTGCGTCCATCTTTCCTCTCCTCTCCTCTCCTCTCCTCTCCTTAAGGGGAAATGTACTACACCTCCATGCTGGAGGAGCTCCAGCTGGAGGGTCGGGACTTCGAGGCAGACTCCTGGAGCAGGGCAGTGGATTCCTCGTATCTGCAGACACAACGGAAAGATGTCATCAAGAGGCAGGACGTCATCTATGGTGAGCTGTTCCTCGAACCCCAAAGCACATTAACATGGTCAGAGGGCCCTGGGCATCAGCCCGGGTGAGCTCGTGCATTAAAGTGCCTCCCCCAGGGCCGCATTTAGCATGCCATTCTGCATTACTCTTTGGATCTTAACACTTGTTAACTAGTAGCTTTTCAGAGTGGTCAGCAAGCCTGTGACTAGTCCACATGTTGAAGCTTTTGTCTTGTGTGGGGTGTGCGGCTCTGTGGGTTAGGAGTCTGAGCCCATGTTTGGAAGGTCAATCCCATGGCCATTGGATTTTCCCAATGGACCCTTGAGCAAGGCCCTTAACCCTACTCTCTCAAATGTATATCACTTTGGGTAAAAGCATCTTCTAAATGAATAAATGTAATGTCTCACACACTCTTTCTCCCACAGAGCTGATCCAGACAGAGCTGCACCACGTCCGCACACTGCGTATCATGGAGGGTGTGTTCCGGCGCGGCATGCTGGAGGAGATGCAGCTGGAGCCGGGGGTAGTGCATGCCATCTTCCCCTGCCTGGACCGGCTGCTGGGCCTGCACACACGCTTCCTCGGTCGGCTGCTGCAACGCCGCAGTCAGAGCCTGGCGCCTGGCAGCACTAGCAACTTCATCATTCAACAGCTAGGGGACCTGCTTGTGGAGCAGGTAACACTGGCGTGTGAGAGGGAGGGAAATGCATGCTGGGAAGGAAATGTAGCAGTAAAACGAAGGCAGTAAAACAACTAATAATTGTTTATAATAGTTCAGAACTGTTCTTTTGTGAAGGTCTGTGTAATAATGCTTAAATATACTCAATATTGTGGGTGGCAACACAAGTTTGTCAGAGAGGGAAAGACATGGGGCCTGGAGAGTAAGACAGTGTTCCTGCTTACCACCGTGTTGGACTCACTTAAACCCACGTGTTCTGTTGGCCCAGTTTTCGGGCCCATTTGCAGATGAGATGAGGAAGGCCTATGCTGAATTCTGCAGCCGGCACCTGAAGGCCGCCAAGCTGTACAAGGAGCTGCTGGCGAGGGACAAGAAGTTTCAGCACTTCATACGGGTGAGGGGGGTGCGTGGGGGGTTATGTGAGTGCAAGAAAAGTATTGTATATTCATGAACAATACTGTGTAAAAGTCTTAACAAAGAAAATGTTTAAAGCTATTTATCTGGGTGGTAAGTGTATGTTTGCTAAAAAAAACAATTTAACATTATTATTATTATTAATAATATGTCTTTTAAATTTGATTTTAATGCCTTTTATTTAAATGGGTTCTTCTCCCTTTGTGAAGCACTTTGAATTGCATTGTATTTGAATTGTGCTATATAAATAAACTAGCCTTGCCTTGCCTTAGAACATATGGAAATTAAGAGTAACACAAAAAAACTACCAAGAACTACTTCTGTTCTCTGAAAAGTAACCGACATCTTGTTAGATGGCTAGTAGAAGACCGCTTCAGTTCCCAACCCACTTCTCAGGGGCACCCCAGCCATTCCATTTATTTATTAAATTTTACCGCTAACTCAGTTAATGAATGAACTTAATTAGTTAACTGAAAGTGGTATTGACTAGTCACAAAATGCATTGATTTATTGGTTGGTTACTGCAAATACTGGGGTGACTGTAGGAGAAATGCTAAGCTGACACACTTTGACAGACAAATCATGCCTGTAGTTTTACACCAACATGATAATCATTTTTACATTACATCCACAAAGCTCCTATCATCTCAGACTGGTTCCTTGAACATGACACTGTATTCAAATGGCCTCCACAGTCACCAGATCTTAATCAAATACTGCACTTTTAGGCTGCAGTGGAATGGGAGATTCATATCATGAAGGTTTAGCCAACAAATCTGCAGCAGATGCATGAAACTATTATGTCAACATGGACATAAGCCTTTCAAGCACCTTGTTAAATCTGTGCAATGAAGAATTAAGGCAGTTGTGAAGGCAAAAGGGCATACTAGTAAGGTGTACTTAATATAGTGGCCATTGACTGTATAAGACGTATAGTGTATACCAGGGGTGGGGAACCTGTACCATGGAGGGCTGGTGTGGATATGGGTTTTTGGGATGGTCTCTCAATCGGCCTGCATCCACACCGGCCCTCCACACAACAGGCTCCCCACCACTGGTGTATACTATGCTAGACATGCTTTGCTATATGCTATTGCTGATCATTCTGATTTTAAGCATGATTTCCATCCACTTCGGCAGAGGGTGAGTCGGGGTCAGCTGCTACGTCGCCATGGTGTGCAGGAGTGCATTCTGCTGGTCACCCAACGCATTACCAAGTATCCCGTCTTGGTCCAGCGCATCTTAGATAACAGCAGTGGTGAGGCTCCTTGTAATCTTGGCACTATGCAGTCCATATCTAGGCTTGTGACAACGGTGTTAGATATACAGTCCAATTAAGAATCTGATCCAACCTGAAAGATGATTTTAAAATATGGACAATGCTGATTTGAAAAATGCTGTGTTAATATTTTATAAGTGATGAGAGCAGGTTCACCCTAAGCACATGTGACAGACGTGAAAGGGTGTGTAGAAGTCGTGGAGAACGTAATGCTTGTAACATTGTTCAGCATGACCGGTTTGGTGGTGGGTCAGTGATGGTCTGGGGAGGCATATTCATGGAGGGTTGTACAGACCACTACAGGCTAGACCACGGCACCTTGACTGCCTTTAGGTATCGTGATGAAATCCTTGGACCCATTATCAGACCCTACACTGGTTCAGTGGGTCCTGGGTTCCTCCTGGTGCACGACAATATCAGGCCTCATGGCGAGATTATGCAGGCAGTTCCTGGAGGATGAAGGAATTGATCATTGACTGGCTCCCACGCTCACCTGACCTAAATCCAATAGAACACTTCTGGGACATTATGTTTCGATCCCATCTGATGCCACCAAGTTGCACCTCAGAGTGTCCAGGAGCTCAGTGATGCCCTAATTTCCAAAGCAATTACTGTACTCTGTACTGTACTTTGGGAAGTCCTGCATGCTCAGAACTCTATGCAGAAAACTGTGCCCCATGTCTGATGAGAAATGCAGCTTCAGACATGAATTTAGATCCTGCCTATTTTTGTGTTTTTCCTTTATTCATCATCACTTGGTAAATAACTGGTTAAGATGCACTGGATGTCAGATGTAGGTGCCTGGCATCTTCTCTGGCTACTCAGAATGTACCACGTTATCTCATTTCTTGCATGAATGTGCCATTAGCCTCCTACAAATGGATTTTCTGGTTTCAGCCCACTTATGATTGGACTGGGTGCAACATGGCCCATTACCTGGATGGAGTTTGACATCCCAAGTTTATCTGAACAGCAGATTGCACTCTACTTGTGCAGAGCTGGGATGACGGAAAGTAACCTGGTCTACTCCCCCATGCCCATAGGTAGCCAGCAGGAGGCCTCTGCTCTCAACCAAGCACTAACGCTGATCCGGGAGTTGCTGACTTCTGTGGACCAGCAGGTGCTGGAGCTGGAGCACAGCCAGCGGCTGCAGGAGATCCAGGCCCGGATGGACCCGCGGGCAGAGGCCCAGGTGCGGGGTGGAGGGTTGTTCCGTGTGGCCGAGCTGATGAGGCGGCAGCTCATACACGAGGGAACGCTGCTATGGAAGACAGGAGGATCCCGGCTGAAAGGTGGGGAGGGGGCAGAGTGTGAGCTGGGCATGAGGGGTGTGTGTACACATCCAGTGTGTGAATCATTAACGCTGCTCTACCTATCTCTGCTCACAGATGTCCAGGTCTTGCTGATGACAGACATCCTGGTATTCCTGCAGGAAAAAGACCAGAAGTTCATTTTCCCCTCCCTGGTCAGTGTGACCTGATGAGCACAGCCCCACCTGCTGGCTGGCTATATCCTACAGTTCCAGCTCAATAAGCCCTCTTGGTTTCTGCTCCCCCCCCTCCAGGACAAGCCACCCATCCTGGCCCTGAGGAACCTTATCGTGAGGGACATCGCCAACCAGGAACGTGGCATGTTCCTCATCAGTGATGCCGCCCCGCCAGAGATGTATGAGCTGCATGCGTCTTCCCGGGACGACCGGAACTCTTGGATGAGGCTCATTCAGCAGGCTGTTAGCAGGTGGCTGATGTGTTTCCTTCACACCTGTTCACACAGCCCTGTCACACACAGTGTTACCTGTGCATGTGACTCTGTCTCTCTCTTTGCACTACAGCTGCCCATCCAGGGAGGTTTTCCCACTGATTGAGACAGAGAACAAGGCCCGACTGCGAAGACTCCGAGGTCTCAGACTCCATGTCTACTGTTCAGAGCTGGATCAGTCCCTTTCTGGGCCTTAAACAAAATTTGATTAACCAAATTATTATTTATCATCTTCCTTTCCATTCTGTCAAGCTGATCAGATGCCCTGGTGGCTGCTGAGCCCCAAGCAACCACTTAGTTTACTTCTGCCTTGTGCAGGCCCTAACAGTATTCCATATTAATATCTCTGTAGTTTTTCCTCACTTTCTCTGTAGTGTAACCACCATCTCTCTCCGTCCCACAGCTGATATCCAGCAGAAAGACCGGGAGCTGCTAGAGCTTCTGCAGGAGAGGGTGACCCTGTTCTCAGAGCTGGCAGAGGTGACAGGGGTCACCCTACCTTCCAGTTCCCAAAATCTCTTCAGAGCAGACAGTCCCCAGGCCCCTTGCGGGGAAAAGCTGTTGATGGAGGCCATTGCAGAGGGTGCGTGAGTCTGAGGGCTGGGACAAGCTGGGGACAGATGGAGTACTACTTACTCTAAATAATCTGGACACAAACAGAAGATTATCTCATAAATCATTAGCCAGTGATTTGAATGTATAGACCCATTTAGCCATTTCTGCTTTTTATATTGAGCACACAGAAATTATGCCTATAGAGAAGACTTACTGCAAAGTACAAATCTATGGATGATAATGTTGCAGCCTCTCTCTCTCTCTCATTCTCTCTCTCTGGCACTCAGTGGACAACTTGAGTGAACTACTGATGGGCTCCATTGCTGATGATGTCCAGCCACCTCGTCGTCCCAACAGTGACCTGAACCACAAGGGGGAACTAGTGATCAGTGAGTGTCAGTTGCTTTGTTTAACAGCTGCATTAATGTAATGCCCCCACCTCCCCCCCTATTTTTTTTGCAATTTTCTACAACTAATTCATTATCCATAGCTGTTATTAATATGCTTCATAATTACCAGTTCCCCCTTTTCTCATTGACAGATGGACAGATGTTGTCCATTAATGGAACACTCGACAGCCCATCGCATAAGGTGAGGTTGTGCTGTACCATGATTCTGTTGTGTGTGTGTGCACGTGTGCATGCGCATGCATGTATGTGTATGTGTGTGTGTGTGTAGGTTATGTACATATTCCATTGTGGGAACCAGATGTCCCCACAATGTGTGACTAAAACCTTCTATTTTAGCTTTGTGAGGACCACTTTTTTGGTCCCCACAAGGGGAAACTCAATTTTATAAAATTCTGTGACTGCAATCTAAAAACTTCAAAAAATCTTGCATTTGTTTTGTTACTTTTGGTGAAGGTTAGGGTTGGGTAGGGTTTTTTTCCACAGAAATGAATGGAGAGTCCTTACATGTGGTAAATATTGTTTTGTATTTACCTCCACAGGACAGAAATGGGAATCAGCTAGAGGACAGGGCCTTGAAAGAGGTTTGTGTAGCCTGAATGGCATTTATCACAGTTGCTGTAGATACACCTTGTTTTCATTGGTAGATGAAACTTTGGAGTTGCCATAGTAGTACTGCCATAAAAAGATGATAGGTACAGTACACACTAGTGGCCAAAATTGCGGAAACACTTTCAATTCATAGAGATTGCAGAACTTTATTCCAATTAATCTAGTTACTTATTTAATCATCCAATGTATATACAGTCAGGTCCATAAATATTGGGACATCGACACAATGCTAACATTTTTGGCTCTATACACCACCACAAT
>JAUMHC010012690.1:0-14563 GCA_032359785.1 Heteromormyrus szaboi | reverse complement strand
ACAGGAACAGAAACGCGCACACACAGCCTGGAACACACAGACAAGAACAGAAAAGCGCACACACAGCCTGGAACACACAGACAAGAGCAGAAACGCGCACACACAGCCTGGAAAACACAGACAGGAACAGAAACGCGCACACACAGCCTGGAACACACAGACAAGAACAGAAAAGCGCACACACAGCCTGGAACACAAAGACAGGAACAGAAACGTGCACACACAGCCTGGAACACACAGACAGGAACAGAAACGCGAACACACAGCCTGGAACACAAAGACGGTCAGGAACACAAAGCCCTTGCATTTAGATCTGTCATAAATACAGCAAACTGGATGAGGGGAACCACAAGCCAGCGCTTCCCCTCTACAGAGAGGGAGCAGAGCTGTTCAGTGCTTTTTTCTAAGAATCCCGGTCAGAGCCACTGAGTGAGTTTTACAAGTTCTGCTTGTCGCTTTCACACCCCGAAGGCAGCATACAAACCCCTCACAATCCAGCAGAGAAATATTTTGCCAATCGCCGGCCCACAATTTCATCAGCCCAGTTTGTGGCTAAAAGCAGAAGATGGACATAACAATAGGGGACAGTGATTGATGATCTATCTCAGATCAGAGGGTCACTGGTTCCAATCCCAGGGTCGGCAGGCCATCGGGCCCTTGAGCAAAGTCCTTCACCCCAGTTGTTCCAGGACCAGGCTGATCCTACTTTCTCAAATATGGATAAAAGCGCCATAAAAATGTAATTGATAATAACAGTATAAGCTCACTAATACATTAATATCTAGTAGCTAATACAAAGCACGGCCTTCAGAAGAGCTCCAGTGCTGTAACATGGGTCCTGGACTGTGTGTGGTGGGGCATGGGACCATCTCTTACAAAGAGCCCCCAGTTTCAAGGGCGATGAGGGAGGTGGAAATCTCTGTTCTCCACAACTCCCCATGAATTCTGGCCCTGTTCACTGGCCCCATAATCCATTTGAAATAATAATGATAATCATATTTTTATTGACCCTCATGGGAAAATTCTCTTCTCACCTACTGAGACACATCACATACGTGTTAACTGTCAAAAAGCCATTTAGCAATAACTAGAGTTGGGTAATTCAGGTCCAGAGAGTAAAAGTCCTGACCGGGATTTTCTTTCAACCAACCAGTTGAGTGATCTGTGTCTGTGACTGGTTGGTTGAAACAAAATCTTAGTATAGGTCCATCGATCCCCTACTTCCCTCATGGAAATTCAGGTATCCTGTAGCTCAAACACATCAGTAAAAATTTGCAAGAAGAAGCTCCTCCGACTTCACGAGTCAGAATTCTGACTTCAGGGAGTGTTCCAGTTGAAATTTCTGAATTTAAAATCTGAATTTCTGAGTTACGAGTTCAAGTGAAATGCAGCATTAAGTGAGAGCAAGCTTAGCAGTGAGGGGCAGCCGCCTGTGGCAGCTGGGGGTTAAGGGTCTTGCTCGAGGGTCCACAGATGTGACTGTTCTGCCAAGGCCGATCTTCCGATGACAGGCACTGGGGCACAGCCCACTGAACTATAAGCTGCCCCCCAAAACATCTCTGTATATTAAAAAACATCCACAGAGAGCAATCGATTGTTATACAATTCCTTGGTAAGACCCCACCTAGGATATTGTGTGCAGGTTTGGTCACCATACCTTAAGAAGGACATTGCTGCCTTAGAAAAGGTGCAACGGAGGGCTACAAGAATGATTCCTGGTCTTAGAGGAATGTCTTATGAGGAGAGATTAGCGGAGCTGAATCTGTTCAGCCTCGAGCAAAGGAGACTAAGGGGGGACATGATCCAGGTCTATAAGATTCTGGGTCTGGATGCTGTTCAACCAAATGGCTACTTCAATATTACTGTACTTTAAATAGTAGAACTCGTGGCCATAGGTGGAAATTAGCAGGAGAACATTTTAAACTGAATCTGAGAAAACACTTCTTTACACAGCGTGTAGTTAGAGTATGGAATAGTCTTCCTGTTAGTGTAGCACAAGGTAAAACCCTGGGTTCCTAGATAAGATTTTAACCACTCTGAGCTATTAGTTAAGTTCTCCCCAAACGAGCTTGATGGGCCAAATGGTCTTCGATACCACCACAGACTCCCTGACTGCATTTAACAACTGGCAACGGAGATTGAGGGCTGAAAGAGTCTTTTGGCTTTTCCTCAAACCTAAAGCCATGTGAATATAGGGAAAGGGGTGAGGGATGAGACATCAGTCAGGGGTCTTGGTTTGAGCTCCATGCACCAGGTTATTCGTCTTTGTGTGTCAGACTTGGATACGAGCAGTTTCCCAATGGCAGCCCGGTCCTAAGTGCAAGGTTTATGATGCAGCTTTTATCAAGACTGGGATACTTAGGTTTTAAGGTTCACAGCAGACAGTTTCTGTTGAAGCTCGGACACAGAGGTTTGTGAGGCTCACAGCTGACAGTCTTTGTTGAGGTTGGGACACTGAGGTTTGTGAGGCTCACAGCAGACAGTCTTTGTTGAGGCTCGGACACTGAGGTTTGTGAGGCTCACAGCTGACAGTCTTTGTTGAGGCTCGGACACTGAGGTTTGTGAGGCTCACAGCTGACAGTCTTTGTTGAGGCTGGGACACTGAGGTTTGTGAGGCTCACAGCAGACAGTCTTTGTTGAGGCTGGGACACAGGTTTGTGAGGCTCACAGCAATTTTGGTGAATTTTGAGGTTGTACTTTTGTGGTACAATAACTGTATGACATGTAACCCACAATAAACAATCCTTAATCCATTTCCATAACAAGATATTTCTTGCTCGGTTTCTTGTCATTTTTTTTCTCCGTAACTATTCATGGATTTGATTAAATGCTTTTGTTTTACAGAAATAAACTGTAATATAAAAGAGGCAAAATTGACATTTTAGACAATGAAGTTGTCTTTCCTCGGCTGATGGATACTGCTAACTGGCATTCAGCCTAAGATATATACAAACATTCCCCCTCCCCCCACATGGCCCAACCACTGAAGGAAGGGAGCAGTGAGCTGGCTGCTGGAGTCTCTCTCCATCGCTCAGCATCACACGACCTTCATCAGCAGTGAATCCATCAGTGCTGCTGCCTCCCAGGCCAGCGAAAGATTTGACATCCACACGGACGTGATCCCCACCTCTGCCAGGTTTCCCCACACACTGGGCGGCTGGCGTAGCCTCCCGCCACAAACGACGGCACGCACAGAGGTGAAAGCCCGCTTTCCTGTGGGGCACGCCCTCATGCCCAGCTCTGACTGATCAGCAAGGAAAGGTGGGCTGAATAACAAATGAGGGATCTGGGAACAGACATCAGACCAGGAACAGAAACATGCAATTACAGGAACACACACAGCCTGGCACACATATACAGGAACGGATATATAGGAACAGGAAAACAAAGATACACACAGGAACACACCCAGCCTGGAACACACAGACAGGAACAGAAATACACACAGAGCCTGAAACACACAGACAGGAACAGAAACACATACAACTTGGAACACATTGACAGGAACAGATACACTGGAACAGAAACACATACACAGCCTAGAACACATAGACAGGAACAGATACACTGGAACAGAAACACACACGCAGCCTGGAACACACAGACAGGAAAAGACACACAGGTACAGAATCACACACACAGCCTGAAACACATAGACAGGAACAGATACACTGGAACAGAAACACACACGCAGCCTGGAACACACAGACAGGAAGAGACACACAGGTACAGAGTCACACACACAGCCTCAAACACATAGACAGGAAGAGATACACAGGAGTAGAAACACATACAAAGCCTGAAACACACAGACAGGGACAGGTGCATGGGTAACAGAAACACACACAGCCTGGAACACACAGACAGGAATAGATATACAGGAACAGGAAAACAAAGATGGACACATGAACAGACAGCCTGGAACATGCAGACAGGAACAGATACACAGGAACAGAAACATTTATAGAGCCTGGAACACGCAGACAGGAACAGAAACGCGCGCACACACAGTCTAGAACACAAAGACGGTCAGGAACACAAAACCCATAACACACAGCACTTGACACAGACAGGATTAGATACAAAAGAACAGGAAGATACAGTCATTCGGGAACAGAAACATACAGAGGAACAGAAATATGCACACATACACAGGAACAGGAAAATACAAGAACACAGACAGGAACACACAGATATATAATACAACCCCATTACTGCCCTGAACCCCTAGCATTTCTTTGCTCTCTGTTTGCACTATTGTCTGCTGCCATACATATAAATTGTATGTATCTATACCATATTTATTCTCCCAGATTCTTCCATATCTCCATATCCATATTTATTTTTACATATTCATACTTAAATTTACATTTATTTTCCCTGAGTGTTTGTCCTTTGCCTCATTACCCTCCATTTGTCTGAGGAAACACGCAATTGATGTTTTTAGCCATATTATTTCTGTTATTTTATCATTTTTGTTGTATTTATCTGCCATATTTGATTTTAATTATTACCTATTGCATTTAATTTAAATGTACTATAGAAATAAAGATGAATCTGAAGTAAGCATCTGATTGTACTCAGTACTAGTACAAATGGCAATAAATCTTTTGAATCCTTCAATCCTTTAAAGATCGCCCGAGGTGTTTCTGGAAAGAGATGGAACAGCAAAGACAGTGTTCCAGTTTTCTGGATCTCTCGACATCTTCATCTGGAGGGCAGCAGAATCTCCAGGATCAGTTTCCAGCTTGAAGGAGGGGTGTGTTTAATGGGAACAGGAGCCGAAGGGCAGGGCGGATTCAGGCACTTAGCGTGAGGAGCACAGACATCACGCGTATCTGCCAGCCCGGATCGCGTGTCGCTCATCACTGCCGGGTTCCTGCATTTTACTGGGTCACGCTTGTCACCCCCAGGACCAGAGGAGGAGAGGGCCCTCACATACCCAGATGCCAGGAGGGATAGCTGGAGGATCCTCAGGTAAGGGGGGGGCTCCTTTTGTATAGACATTAATGAGCCCATTATCTCCTCAGACTGCCCTCTTCATATGCCGAGATGCTGTCCTACACACTGCACCCCTGACTGGATGCCGACTTGAATATATCTTCCTTTTTGTGAATTATGAATATTACTAACTATCTTTCCTCAGCGATTTCGCTTTGAAGGTTACACTTTATCCATGGGCCCAGCTGGATATTTGAAACACGTTCACATGCGTTTCTGAAGCATGTCAGATTGAGTCTGTGCCTGGCTGGAGAGTGGTGGTCTCTCCCAAGGCCGCCCCCCCCCCCCCACACCGAGAGCCCCAGACCACCTGCATCTGCCCGCCTTCTCACAAATGCTTCTTTAAAAAAGCAATCGCGCAAAAGAAAGCTGAAATGCAAATGCCGCTGACGCAATACGGCATGCTAAACTGACAACGGCTTGACATTCGGGCCACGCCGCTCGCCGCTGAGGGGGTGAGGCGCCGGAAGGCAGAGGGAAACGGCGGGAAAACGTTTAACGAGCCTTCGGACGCGGTGAGCACAGCCAGCCCCCCCAACACGAGTCAGCAGCGAATAACGCTGCAATAACACCCACACTGACACGGAGGGAGAGGGAACTAGGTGCTTAATTATTCTTGCCCCACCCCTGCCCCCCCAGCTCAATCTCCAGGCAAAGAAGCCCATTCAGCAGGAGAGTGCACCATTAAGGTGCTACAGAGCAAACCCAATAATTACACACTACTAGCGAGCCTCGTCTGACGTGGGCTAATCACCCTCCAGCTGTATACAGGAATTAGTTATTTCACTATTTACAAGACATTTTATGTCAAATCAAGCAATTTAGAGAAATAAAACTGATTGACCAGAGACATTGTGTGCGACCCCCATCTTTTTGTGTACATGAATACCCACTTGCCACCTCTGTAAACGCCGGCCTGGTTTCCATCAGGTCCCCAGAGCCAATCTCATGTAGTCATTACATTACGGCATTTGCAGTGACACATGGAATTTGTACAGTTTGAGGCTGGAAACTGGGAATGCTCTGAGGTTACTGCACTCCGGGCCCAAAGGTGAGATTCCTCAGGAGGATACTGCGTGTTTCTTGATTTTATTTCAAGCCTGACATTTCCCCACAAAAATATTTCCAGCAGCCATAGAAAATGCAGGTATGGTATGGACACACACTGTTACAGGAAGGGGAGGGTCACACCGGGCTGGTAGACAGGGAAGGCAGGGAATGGGGGTTAGCCATGAAGCCAGAGAGACCCTGCTAAGTGCCCTTTCTCACCCCGACCCTGTCCGCTATGGGCAGCCACTTCCAGTCCCTGTGCCTTTCAGCGTAAGGGAAGACTTCCCTTTCACACTGAGATGGAGAGCAGGTTTACAGCCCATTCTGTGCACCTGACACGCGCCACAAGGGCCCACAGATGTGACGAGCACAGCTCACAACGCAGCACAGCTCACATGTAGCACAGCCGCAGCTCCCAGCTTCATCCATGGCAGCCTGCCCTCCGATGTCAGCAGACGATGGTGGCTAACACACATTACACTGGGATAGGAGGCGTTACGGAGCCAGTTCGGTGCGTCACGTTCTCCCCCAGGACCCGGGGACCTTCCATAACGCTGGCACTGCCTCTGATCTACGGCGGCCCCCTTCACACGGGTGGCAGGGGCAGCGGGTCCCTGATCGGGTTAGTCCTTATTAAGCAGAACCCGGTGTCTCATTCTGAGCTAGTGAGCATTAACAGGGGGAACAAGGAGGCTTTTAAGTGCAGAAATCAGTGACATCAGAGATAAAAATGAAAGGATTTTGAAAACCCCACAGCCTCTGTCTCTCTCTGCCAGATCAAACCTCAGGATTATTGCAGCAATGAAATATGTGGCATTAAACTGTTACAGTGGGACGTTTGCTTTCATGTTATCTGACTACAGTAACAGCTGTCCAGGGTAGGGAGCTTAACAGCAGCACAAAGAATAGCTTTGCTGGTCTCGTAGTGCCGCACACTATCTCCACAGATTTTATATTGGAACAACACCAACATACGTCAATGTCAGGTGTGTTAAAGGCCACATGCGGGTGGGGGATTAGAAAAGAGGTTTTTGAGGATCTTACACCAGATCAGACGTGGGAATGAGAGGAGAGGCAGGTGCGTCAGGAGCTGTAAGGGCACGCAGTGTATGTGCGGGAATAACACTGGAAGACAAGGGGACGAAGAGCACACTGCCACCTGGAGGAGACGCCATCACACTGCAGGTTCTCACGAGCGGGGAGAGTACGTCTAGGTGTTTGCTTTTACATTTTGAGATATAATTAGTGTTAATAATACATTTCTCTGTCTTTGCTTTGATCATCAGAAGCAGCATCTCTGTCCCTGGATGTTCTCAGTTTGTATACATAAATAAGATGAGGAGAGGAGAGGCAGACAGGCAAGCAGAGATAAAGCGAGGCAAATGAAAGAGGCAGAATGGGGCGGAGAGGAGAGGCAGGCTGAGGCAAATAGGTGAGAAGAGGCAGAGCGGGGAAGAGAGGAGAGGCAAAGCGAGGCAGATACGTGAGGAAAGGTAGAGTGGAGCAGAGGGAAGAGGCAGAGTGGAGCAGAGAGGAGAGGCAGAGTGGAGCAGAGAGGAGAGGCAGAGTGGGGAGGAGAGGAGAAGGCAGGGCAGAGGGAAGAGGCAGAGCGGGATGGATAGGTGAGGAGAGGCAGAGTAGGGTTGAGAGAAGAGGCAGAGTGAGGCAGAGGGAAGAGGCAAAGCGGGATGGAGAGGAGAGGAAAGGCAGAGCAAGGCAGATAAGGGAGGAGATGCAGAGTTGGGTGGAGAGGAGAGGCGGAGCAGGGCAAAGGGAAAAGGCAGAGCAGGGCGGAGAAATAAGGAGAGGCAGAGCAGGGTTGAGGGAAGAGGCAAAGCAGAGTGGATAGGTAGGCAGGGCGAGGCAGATTGGTTCCCTCTGCCTCACCTGACCTAAGTGGGGAGGCAAGGAGAAAAGAGGAAAGCTGGGTTGGTGGGGGGCCGCCCCCCCCCCCCATCTGATTTGCTCACCACCACCTTGTTCCACCAGAGCTGCCTGAACACACCAGCACACCTCAGGACTGATGAAAGCCTCATGGGCACCCCACCCCCCAGTCCCACCCACTGCGCCTCCCTCTGTCCCCCGTCTCCCACGCTCTGCTAATTAGTGTCACTCTCTATACGCCTGACTCACGCGCCTCTGCGTCGCCCCCTGGTGTTTCACGCTGGCATATCCGCATACCATGACTAATACATCTAAACAGACACGCAACCTCCCCGGTGAGCACAAAATGAACATGTGGATCACCGTGACAGCGGCTGCAGGACTGCCTGGCCCCCCTGACGCCTAACGGGCTCCCACCCGTTTCCCAGAATGCCACTCCCCCCACGATGCGGCTCCAAGTCCCCAGCAGGCAGCTGAATAAAAATCCCGCCTTCCGTCCGCGACACGGCGACCTGTATTTTTCAGTCACGGTCGCATCAGGGTGGGACCTGGCCTGCTTCACCCCCCGCCCTGCCACTCACTCCATCTCTTTCACTGCCCGCACCCCCCCCCCCCCCCCCGGCACCCCCTTCTCGTGCTCCGCCAGACCCGCTGATGGATGGGTCCGCATTGCCGTCTCGACGTCGACCAGCGAGACGCCGGCTGCCTTTCCAGAGCTTTCCGACATCATGGGGGGGGGGAACTTAATTAATGCAGCAGCGGGAGTCGTCATGCAGGTGTGTTTGTCAGAGCACGTGTGTGTGTGTGTGTGTCTTTGTTTGTGTGTGTATGTGTCTGTCTGAGTGTGAGTATGTATTTATTACATTGTGGAGACCAAACGTCCCCAAAATGTGATAAAACCTGTTATTTTGACTGAAAAAAATGTAGCCCAGGACCTGGGGGTGTTACTAAACTCAATTTTATAAAAATATGTGACTGCAATCAAAAAAAGTTAAAATACCAAAAGTCTCATATTTTCTTTGGTTACTTGTGGTTAGGGCTGGGTAGGGGTTAAGGTCGTCATGTTGGGATTAGGGTTTTCCCCATAGAAATGAATGGAGAGTCCCCACAAAGATATAATTACAAACCTGTGTGCGTACAAACACGTCTGCCAGTGGTGGAGGGAGGGGCATGACAGCAGAAAGCCCCCCCTCCAGAGGCATTCCCTGTCTGCTGTAACGTTTACTTCGCGGTATGTTGTGACTCTGTGTTCCGCACAGGACAAGCTGCGTTATAATCCCACACCGCAAACAGGTCTGGAGCGGAAACGACGGGCCGGAGAGGCCGAACTTGGCAGACATAGTGTGACATAGCTGTGCGAAAAGTCAGACACGTCGGCAAAGCTGAACACACAACCCGTGCGGCATCAAACCAGCTGCTGAACAAACCCAATCCATCCAATCTTACACCTGATAGCTAAGTTTTAAAAATGTTTTTGTTTCCCCTCTTAACTTTTCTTGGAAACATAGGTGCCCTAATTTTTCACAGACCTGCATACTAGGAAAAGTTGTCTTAACGCCACAGGCAGCTGAATGGACAGATGATCTTTGCTCAAGCTGAACTAAAGGACCTGCTGTGTGTGACATTTAGAGAACAGCTTTTGTACCACATGTCACTGCGGTCTCTGCCCCAGCCGGGGAAACCTAACCCAATTGGTGGACAGAAAGGAGGGGGCGGAGCTTGATCACTTATTTGATGGTAACAACATTTCTGCACCCCAGTGATCCGGGCAATGTAAGCTCAGGGTAACTGGGAAACGCGGGTGCCCCAGATACACCACAAGGGGGCACAACCCGGCCCATTTCTCTACAGGATCTCTGCCAGTAGGTGATAGTAACAGAGCTCCTAGAGGACTTACCTCTATAACGGGAAACAAATGACAAATGCAGTAGTTTGCACCTGCTATATATACAGGGCTTAAACTACTTACAGAAACACAGATCTGTGACAGAGAATGCAGACATGTTCTGGGAAGCTGGTGTGGCACCACATGTGTGGCAATTTAAGTGGCACACAACATGAATGCCAACAGCCATCCAACTCACAGGTTGGCGCACATTGATGATGTCATTTTTAATTGACAGAGTTATTATGGTGATGTCCAGACTCCACGGGGTCTAGGGGCTTTAAAGGACACGACCACAGAGAGGCAGCAGCTAATGGCTGGCTGGGGAATGCCCTCCAGGAAGGTGCAACCAAGAGGAGGTCAGAATATAAATGAAGCCCCCCCCCAAAAAAGTCCCCCCATCCTTCCTTTAGTATTTATCCTTCGAAAAAGACACAGCCGATCAAATATTTATAATTCCAGGCAACCACTGGTGTCGAGAAGAACGTGACTCCAGCATGAAACGCCTGGAATGGAGAAGAAGAGCGAGGAGATGAAACAGGGAGAGAGTGAGACGTGGCACTGGGGGGGGGGGGAGCACAGGGGACCGCCAGAGAAGGAGAAACGAAGAGAGGAGAACTTTAAAGGGCAGGCAGTGAAGGATAGAGGCGAAGGCTGCAGCAAAACGGGGAGAAACGCTGGCAGAAGGAGGCGGCTTGGAGCGCCTCCCAGGGTCCTCCATGGGGAGCCGAAGGGAGCAGACCCACGTCAAACACTCCAGCTGTGCGCCTCAGCTCCCGCACCAACAAAACAGCTCCAGCGGGGACAACGCAAAGCAGAGTAGCACAGTTTCCAACACAGGGGTCTCAAACTCCAGTCCTGGAGGGCCGGAGCCCTGCACATTTTTGGGTTTCCCCTCATTTAACACACCTGATTCAACTCCTTGTGCTAATTACCACACAGCTCTTGAGCTGAATCATTTGTGGTGGAAGGGGGAAAGAATTAAGGTACACAGCGCTCCGGCCCCCCAGGACTGGAACTTGAGACCCCTGCTCTAACAGCTGTAAGGTGACTGTAGGTTGGACCCTCAGCAGGTCCTAAATAGAACCCAAACCTGTCCTGGGCATGAGCCAAACTTCAAAAAACCAAAACACAACCAGAACGAAGCCAGAAAGCTCGTTTGGACACTCTGTGATTCTGCAGGTTAGGATTCTGCCTGAAAGGTCGCTGGTTCAAATCCTACAGACCTTAAGGAAGGCCTGCAACCCTAGCTGCTCCCGGCGCTGGCTGACCCTGCTCTCTCACTCACACCTCGATTCGGATAAAAATGTCTCCTAAATGTAAAGGCCGTGACACTGGGCTTTTTTTCATTAAACATTTTATTCATTAGTACACACTGCAGGTTATATTTGCTCCACTTTTTTAAAAATGGTGAAATTGATAGCAAAATAACATGTAAAAAAGGTAAAAAATCTAATAAAATGTTATGCCTGTTCCTGCCAAAATGGGTGTCAGACTGGGAAAATCCTAGATAACAAACAATGAGGATGTTAATGGAAAGAAAGATGTTGCAGAAATGGCCTCCAGAGGTCGCATGTTAACCCCTGAGTCTCCAGACTCTGTCTATGTGACGCTCACATGTTCTCGATCCCACACACCGTCAGTGTGATTTACCCCAGCAGGGATTGCGCTGCTTGATCATTACATTCCCACCGGGGCTCTTGCAGCTTTTCGGTGCCGCTTGCCGGAGTTAACGGGAGGTGAGACCAGCAGCATTCACCAGAGGCTCAGGTTTCAGCTTCCTGGCGTTTCAGACATCGCCAGTTTCCTTTAAAAGCCATGAGGAGGTCCCTCCCCAACCTTAGGCCCCTCTGCTGTTCCACATTAGGATGATTACTGGGGGCCAAGGTTAGGACCTGCAGCCCAGATAGGGGACACTACTAACTAGCTACATCTGTAACAGCAGACACTCCCACAGGGATGGGGGGGGTCACTAGGACAGGTCGGCCTGCTCCACAACAGCTGAAGACAAGCCAACTATGCGAGAAAGGCATGGGACTCGCAAAAGCAGCCCTAACCAATGTCGAACAGAGAGCTGTGTTAGGGTGACCAGACACTTTGAGCTGAAACGGCTCTTGTGTTTGGCTAAATTGTTAAATTCTTCTTGTGTTTTTACCGATTTATTTCCTTGTTTGAAAGACTAATCTACTGTAGCTGTTACATATTATTAACATTATTGACACATGTATGATTACAAGAGACACCCTAGGCGTGTGCACTACAGGGCATGCCAGTTCCCACTGTGATCTGTGTTTTTTGGCATATGGGTCACCTCACCTCATCATCTGATCTCATATTCCCACTGCTTTTGCTGCTGAGGATTGTCTTAACAGCCAGAAAGTAGTGGGCTCAAATCCTACAGCCGGCAGAATGATCATGTCACCATTCAGCCTTAAGCAAAACCCTTGAGCAAAATCCCCAACTGCCCTGTTCTCTGTCCTCAAGCTTTCCTCTCATGTATGTCATTTTGGACAAAAGTGTCTAGTAAATACACAAAAATAAACAAACAAACAAAACAAGCAAACAAACAAACGATGCCTCTCTTGTATGTCGCTTTGGACAAAAGTGTCTAGTAAATACACAAAAATAAACAAACAAAAGCAAGCAAGCAAACAAACAAACAAATGATGCCTCTATTGTATGTCATTTTTGACAAAAGTGTCTAGTAAATACACAAAAATTAACAAAAACAAGGTTGCCTTATGTCCTATTTGTAGTCTGGAAAAATCCCCAAACCTCCATGGGATTCACCCCCTTCTTTGGGCAATGATGCTGGAGCTACTCGAAGTGGCAAAAGAAACCTGAGGCAGTAACCATGAGGCCATACCACAGGATGGAGAAAGACATCAGGCTGATGAGGGAAAGGATTGAGAAGATCCTGCCAATCATCAGGAAACACATGGAGCCCAGAAGGCCCAGAAAAGACCCAATAACTGGCCAGTACAACTGCCAGAATGGTGACCAAGTCCGTATCCCGAATGCCTCCTGCAAGTTTATGGACTCCTTACCCCATGATGGGAAAGATGGCCCCTGTAAACTATACAGTCTGGCAAACCAGCCACAGCTCCTCTGAGAAGGTTCATAAAATCAACCTGCTGAAACAGTGACTCGAGCCATGGTCCCACCAGTGGGCCCTCTGAACAGCAGCTGTTCACCAAGTCACACAGGAGAGGATGTCAGCCCAACTCAGTGCCAGGTACCACGGGGAACTGTCAGTAGCTACCGGGAGGTGCTCTCCAGCTTCCTAGGTTGAACCCACCTCACCCAGCACTACATCAAGATATCCGCTGTGGCTGTTATCCATCAAAGGTCCTACCAAGTCATAGAGGCACAGCAACAGGCATTTGACGAAGGGTTCAAGAAGCTGCCTTATTTTGGTATGACTAAGGAGTGCCAAAGCTCTTGGTCTAGTTCCATTATCATGGACCCCAAGTCAAACGGCACTCGATGGTTCTGCAATGACTACACCTATTCATTTATTGCACATTCCACTTACATGCCAATTTGTGCAATCTCTCCACACCAGTTAAGTGGTTAACTATATTTCTTTGTGTGTGCCTTAATGTCCTTGTCATAAAATGTCATTTACACTTTTTACATGCCCATCCATCCATCCATCCATCCATCCATCCATCTTATGTAACCACTTGTACTATTCAGGGTTGTAAGGGGTCCGGAGCCTATCCCAGAGGCTACGGGTGCAAGGCAGGGAACAACCCAGGATGGGGCGCCAACCCATCACAGGGCACACATCATTCACTCACACAGGCACACATACGGGCAATTTGGCAACTCCGATTAGCCTCAGCATGTTTTTGGACTGTGGGGGAAGCCAGAGTTCTTGGAGGAATCCCTATAACGACAATACTGACACATACAGACTCTGTCTTCTGAGATCAAATGTTACTGTTACCTAGATTGTTTTTCACTGAACACACAAGCACCAGTTAGCAGGCAAAAAGTCCCCCACAGGCACAGTGGGGTGTACATAAAATCTAGGGCTGCACCTAACAAATTATTTTTGTATTGATTAATCTGGCAATTATTTTTTTTCCCCCGGACAGGAAATACATACAGTATGGTTTTGGAACCAGCTCTTTTGCTATCAATATGAAGTGATGCTTCAATTTTGGGATGATCTGTCCCAAAATTTCATCACTTTCAGTTTGTGATCCCTACTACAGTATGTGCCTGCAATGTGCCACATTGAAAAAAAAATGTACAATACTTTTAGAGTTATTGTGTTCACAAGACCAAGTGTCATTTACAGCTGCCATTTCCTTTCTGCTATACAGTGCTGCTGCTTCATTTTGGAAGCAATTTTCCTGAAAATGAAACCAGGTGTAGGTCTTCATTCATATAATGTTTTTGTGAAGCAGCAATCCGTCAAAGGTCCATCGAATGCTTTTCAACTTATCACATTGACAAGACTACCTTATAAGGGCTGTTCAGTCCCTGTACAACCAGTGTCAGAGCTTGGTCCACATTATCGGTAGTAAGTCAGACTCGTTTCCGGTGAGGGTTAGACTCTGTCAGGGCTGCCCTTTGTCACCGATTCTGTTCATAACTATTATGGACAGAATTTCTAGGCGCAGCCAGGGCGTTGAGGGTGTCCGGTTTGGTGACTTCAGGATTAGGTCTCTGCTTTTTGCAGATGATGTGGTTCTGTTGGCCTCATCAGACCGTGACCTTCAGCTCTCGCTG
>JAUMHC010012688.1:0-10702 GCA_032359785.1 Heteromormyrus szaboi | reverse complement strand
CCTTGATGGGGTACACCTTGGGTGGGGTACACCCTGGATGGGGTACACCTTTGATTGGGTACACCCTGGATGGGGTACACCTTGGATGGGGTACACGCTGGATGGGATGCCAGCCCATTGCAGACAAATAAAGATTTCTGAAATCTTGCTACTTCCTAACAAAATTCATAGGCATGAAAAGGTGCCTTAAGGAGCGACATGCCGAGAATTCATTGCCTTCCTGTAATACATCCATGTTTTGTTTCTTTTCATTGTGGTGAAATCTGTTTGTTTACCTCACTATAACGATAAGGAGGGCAGCCGGCCTATATGCCTCAGGCACGCCCAGCCTCTGCATGCTGCAGGCCGCCCCGGCGCCCGGGAGGTTCATCAGCAGGCTGATTTTGATCTAGTTAGAAGAATGAACATGTGATGTTTGCAGGGGACAAGATTTTCACTTTCACCTAGTGGCAATCAGCTTCTTCTTTACAATATTTGGTCCCCTGGCTGCTATGAAACTTCACTAAGACCGAGGGGTAACAAAGAGGCAGCCAAAAGCAGGTCGATTTAACTGCCACTTAACAACTGACAGCTTGGTACTGAGAGTTTCTGTCTCTTGAGGCATAGAAGGAAGTGGAGGAAATGCTAGAGCAGCCCAACATGGTCTTACATATCGGTCTGTTACTGAACTAAGTGATCAATCAAATGAACTTTAGTCACTTACATACAGTACTCTGCAAAAGTCTTAGGCGGCCAAAGAAAATGTTTACGGCTATTCATCTTGGTAGTAATTGTTTTCTTAGAAAAAAACCCACAATTTATCATTATAACGTGCACATTAACAGTAAGGCAAAACATAAACCTTTATTCTGTTCTCCAAAAAGTGACTGATATCTTGTTGGATGGCTAGATGAACACCATTTCAGGTCCCAAACCTCTCCTCAGGGGCACCTCAGCTATTCCATGTTTTTATTAAAGTTCTCCATCAGCTCTGTTATTTAACTTGATTTGTTATATTACTTAGTGGGGTACTGATTAGCCGAAGAAGGTGGGGGTAGTGGTCAAGTCAAAAAATACATGGGTGTATTGGATGTTTGCTGCAAATCCTGGGGTGACTTTAGGAGAGCTTCTGAAATGGCTAAGCTGACACATTGACAGACATAATATCATAGTCTTACACCAACATGAAGAATATTAAAACTTCATTTTCTGTGCCTAAGACTTTTGCACAGTACTGTATGCATGTGTGTAATATTGTACAGAATAATTTGGCCATCACATTAGACATCACATTATATGATCACCAATAATGATTCTTTTCCTGGAAATTTTGTGAAACATTTTTCAGGGTTGCCTTAAATTCTTACAGGAATTTAACAAAAAGGCATGAATCTCAAAATCAATGTAGCCCAATAAAGACAGCAAAAAACAGCAGCTCATCATAAAAGTATTTAATAACAGCAGTTGCAGCTAAGCTGTAAACCTTCTGCTGGTTTCTCCTTAAAGACAATGAGCTGGGATCTCCACAAGGTCACCAAGCCCCGATGCTGCTACTGATGTGCTCAGAATCACTCACAGAATAACTCACAGAATCACACAAGGATATATGACTAACTGGTTTCTGAAAGACTTCTGAGTTTCAATATTTATCTGAAACTTTGGGGCCGTATGAGAACACAGCTGCACGTTGCGGTTTTAGGTATGAGCAACTCAGGAAGTGTGAACTACTGCTCTGCGTTGATAGACAGAGAGAAGAAGGGCAAACGAGAGAGAAACAGAGAGACTGACAGGGACGGTGAAACGGAGAGACTGACAGCGACGGAGAACCGGAGAGACTGACAGCGACGGAGAACCGGAGAGACTGACAACGACGGAGAACCGGAGAGACTGACAGCGACGGAGAACCGGAGAGACTGACAGCGAAGGAGAACCGGAGAGACTGACAGCGCCGGAGAAACGGAGAGACTGACAGCGCCGGAGAAACGGAGACACAGAGAGAGCATCACTTTTCCAATACTGCTTTGTGTTGCTTTGCATTGGTCCGCTTTTCACGGTTTTCTAGAAGGACACTTTCAAGATGTTAATGACGTTCCTGCTCCTGATGGGGTTCCTCACAAGATCAAGCCCCTCGCAAGGTGAGTCTGCATATGGCACGGTGCAAGAAGGTCCTTCTCTCTTTGCCTGGTCTAACTGCTCATTCTTCAGACACAGTGACACATTGGCCTCTGTTTCACGTAATAGCATATCGATTAAGGGGGTTTCAACAATGCGTGGGAAATAAACCACTGTACAACATTATCACAAAACCTGTGTTTCCTCCATGCGGAAAAACAGGAAACCGTCCACTTGTGCAGAAATAAAAATCAAACCACATGCTCAATTTGTTCAGGCAAATTTGTTTTATTTAATGATGAATGTGTGTGTGTTTCCAATAAATATACAGAAGTGAATGATGTATTTTGAAACCCACTGCTTTCAACGTATCACGATTTCCGAGACATCTTTGTTTCTTTTGGCTGCATTTCTGCCTTGGATACCGTTTGGAGTCTTTGTGTTATGATTTGGCTTTGAAAAACATTAGAGTTCACCGACCATCATTTTTTCATTTTCAGTTTATAACAGTTAGTTTATAGTTCTGCTTGACAGCATAGATTTCTCTATTATTTACACAAGCCTCTGCTTTTAAATTCAGTCCATTTATTAAAAAAATAAATGTGTTTTAATAAGATCTCTTTGTATTCCGACCCAGCACTCAGCAAATATAATCTGAAACTACAAAACCACGGCGAATGCAGCTGATATAAAACATTATTATGATACTCGACACAGGTCATCCTATTTGTGAGAGTGCAGCATGTTTTCTGCAGCATGTCCCATTACAGAGGTGATGAGAGTGAGAATATAAGGTGTGCTGTATGTCTGATATTCCCCTTCTCTGCAGTCTGTTTGAACTGGGTATCTGTAACTAGATATTATATCCGTAAAACCTTTATTATAAGAAGAATAGCACAGCACCAAGCACAATCAAATGCCTTAAAGGGAGCGTCTTAAAGAGAGAGCCTTAGGGAGTGCCCTTTAAAGAGAGCGTCTTAAAGAGGGAGCCTTAGGGAGTGCCCTTTAAAGGTAGCGTCTTAAAGAGAGAACCTTAGGGAGTGCCCCTTGAAGGGAGCGTCTTAAAGAGAGAACCTTAGGGAGTGCCCTTTAAAGAGAGTGTCTTAAAGAGAGAGCCTTAGGGAGTGCCCTTTAAAGAGAACGTCTTAAAGAGAGAGCCTTAGGGAGTGCCCTTTAAAGAGAGCGTCTTAAAGAGAGAACCTTAGGGAGTGCCCTTTAAAGAGAGTGTCTTAAAGAGAGAACCTTAGGGAGTGCCCTTTAAAGAGAGCGTCTTAAAGAGAGAGCCTTAGGGAGTGCCCTTTAAAGAGAGTGTCTTAAAGAGAGAACCTTAGGGAGTGCCCTTTAAAGAGAGTGTCTTAAAGAGAGAGCCTTAGGGAGTGCCCCTTAAAGGGAGCGTCTTAAAGAGAGAGCCTTAAGGAGTGCCCTTTAAAGAGAGCGTCTTAAAGAGAGAACCTTAGGGAGTGCCCCTTAAAGGGAGCATCTTAAAGAGAGAGAAAAAGCCTTAAAGGGTGATGAACATGCAACTTCCAGTCTCTGCCATGTTTTTTAATCCATTCCTGTTTCCTGTTGCAGATGTGAGTTGCCTGATCATCAACCTTGAGTATGTAAACTGCACCTGGGAGCAGAGGAACCAGCATTACAACTTTACCTTCTACACCATGTGAGTGGAGCAGCAGGCCCTGATTGTCTTCTGTGTGTTTGGGCGCGTCACTCTTAGGGAGTGCTGGCTATGGGGATGACCAGCTCTTACATTTGTCAAGGTTTGACAAGGCGAAGAACTTCACAGAGTGTCAGCAATACGTGTGGATGGAGAACGGCAGTATTGGCTGCAGGGTGCCTTATGTCCGAGGCTCCAGATTCAAACCACTGCTCACCAAGCTGGTCTGGGCCAACGTCAGCATTGAGGAGCACCACGAACTTCGGTCTATGGGTAACAGTTACTACGCCCTTTCACTCACCACTTCCTTCATTCTGCTGTTCTTCTACGCCTCGGTGACGCTGTATCTCACCCGTCTGTGTAGTGAAAATGAACCCACCCACCAACCTTTCACTGGTAAAGTTGGAAAACAACCCAGGGCTGTGGTTATACTGGAATTCCAGCATGTCCGATTGTATGGAGAATGCTGTACGTTACAGGAAAGACTCGGAATCCTGGAAGGTGAGAAGGACAGCCTACAGATCGGAAGCTCGCTCCTGTGCTAACTGCTAATGCTCGCCACCTCCCTGATCACTCTGCCCTCTCTCCCAGGAGCTCTCCGTCGGAAAGACTTCTTTCAACATTCCCGTTCCTTCGGAGTACAGCTCCTACATGTTCCAGGTGAAAGTGCGTGTAACTTCTTCCTGTTCTGAGTCTAGGTTCTGGAGCGAGTGGAGCTCACCTGTGTTCTGGCACCCAGCCCGAACCAAAGGTACGACACTGAGGTTGCCGGACTGCACAGATTTACCGCTGTCCATTCCAATGCTGTTACCCTCAGCAGGGTATGGATTAGGGCAGGAAAAGAGAACAGATATCTTCACTGCCCACTGACCCTTACTGCCTGTCTGTGCCCTCCAGAATCCCCGGATACCAGAGGCATGTTTGAGCTATTCCTGTGCTTTATAATTGGTGTGTTAGTATTTATTGCCTTGGTTGGTGTGCTGCTTTATTACAAGAGGTAAGCCACCGACGTTACTCACTTACCATATTTCTACCACTATGTTGCACTGGAGGTAATTGATATGATTTATTAGCAAGAGTCTGAAATGCCAAGTGACAGCAGGCCATGTCCCCCCCCGTGCTCTCAGACTCATTCCTGTAGCACCCAGTCCTGGCAAGAACCTGAAGGATCTTCTTCATATTTACAATGGAAACGTGGAGGTGAGTGGCACTGCCAGTTTGATACCATCCCATACTGGTAACACCTTGGGATTAGATCAGTGGACAGCGCTGTTATGTCTCACCGGATGGAGGGTTTGAATCCCCCCGCTGCTTGGTATTTTTTCACCCTGTTGTGGGCTTCCCCAGGGTGTGCCAGCTTCTTCCCGCAGTATAAAAACATGCAGTTAGGCTAATTGGCATCTCTAGATGACCCACAGTGTGTCTGCATGCCCTGTGATGGCATCTCATCCAGAGTCTACTCTTGTTTTGAGCCTTATGTTGCCTGGGATTGGCTCCAGCTCCCCCCCCCCCCACCCCAAAGCCTGACCGGGATAAGCAGTTACTCCATGGATGGTGATGTCTTTTCCACCGATTCCAACAGGAATGGCTGCATGTCTGTATCCCCAAGGAGTTGGTGGAGGGCTTCAAGCCCAATTTCTACGAGTCAGCCTGCACTGTTCGTGAGTACAGGCTCGTCCCGCAGACCACACTCCAGCGCTCAACCTGCTCCCTCCCCTTCCTCACTGACCAATCAGATGGCACGGATTGCCTTTTCACTTCATGCGCAACTTCCACATCCACCATCTACTCCCCGCTGGGAAACACACCTCCCACATGTAACGGCTGCCATGCAGATGATGTCCAGTCACCTCAGGTTGTCCATCCTGCAGTCTGAGGGTGACGGTTCTAGACTGGACTCCGGTCATTAGCAGGGTATTAATGCTCAGGAGGAAGCCAGAACAAAAAGAAGCCTACATGAGCACAGGAACAGGGACTGGATCAACCTCACAGCCCAGGATAAGGATCAACCCCATAACCCAGAGACAAGACCCACCCCACAGCCCAGAGACAAGACCAACCTGTTTTCAGGACATTCTGGGCTACTCAGGTGTGTCATAATTTGATGTGTCTTGGTCTTGATTCACCTTTTTTAAGAGGAAAAACTACTTGCGCCCAGGGGTGTTGCTAGAGATTTTGGGCCCCATGAAAGCATGTCAGGTTGGGCCCCGCAGTCCAGATCAACCAAATGTTTTAGGGCTGCGGTCACTCAGGGGCCCTTGGTGGGTACAGACCCACCCTGTATGCTGCCGCAGCTTGTGCCTATTAAAATTTCTCAAGTTTAAGTCTCATCTAAAATAAAATTTGAAGGCACCAGAAACATAATATTATACATGTTGAGATTAGTGTCTCTATTATGTGGGGATGCAGGGCTTTCATTGGGAACCTTTCTATGGCGTAATATTGTGAAGGAATACATGGTTAGTGCCAGGCGGAAATGAACATCTTTGATTTTACATCCATTTGGTAACTTGTTGAAGTTATCTGATAAATAGCAATGCATGGTTTTATATTTATTCTTTTTTATTTATTACTTTATAACTTCTGAAAGAAGCATTGCTTAGTTCAGCGATTCTCAACCCACGGGTCGTTCTGAAAGGGTCATGAGGCACAGTGGAAAATGTAAGCCTTTTAAAATCAGTAGGGCTCCTGTGCTGATCCGTGATCAGTTTTGGAGTCTAATGCTGAATGTTTATCGTTTTCTGTCTATATATGAAATGATTGGTAAAGTGAAATTAGAGAATGAAACGTTCACTCTGCATTTTAACCTCAAGCAGACCAACGCTCTAGCAGTCATTGTGTTTACATGTGGGAGGTGTCCTTATTACATGAAGGGTACCTTCTACGGGGCTCGACATCAAACATACATACACAAACTTTGTGAATAAATATCCAGTGATTGTCTTCCTAATAAACAGAATGCTGCATTTTGTTGTTATTTCCAGTAGGACCCCAGCCAAATTTTTGTTTTTCTATTCCTTTATTTATAGGCTTATAATGAATAAATTATAAATACGATTTCCCCAGAAGGGTCGTGCGTGGACCATTGCGGAAGCGAATATGTGCTTTATTTTCCATCTAAGTTGGTTAATGTCAATGTTTTCAGGATGCTTTTCCTGAAAAATGTTTAAAATATATGCTTCTTTGCACACAGAATTACTTTGGAATACTTTAGCACACAACATTGCAACTTGGAGGATTGAGTAAGTTCTCTGGATTCCAAGGATATGCAATTCATGTCTGCATATTATATCTATCAAAAGTAACTAGCCTGATATTAACGGGTGTGAAAATCAACGCATTTTGCGTTGGTTGGGTTCTAATGATAAAGAATGCATATTATTATGAGTAATGGTACTGAAATCTGTGAAGGTCAGACCAGAGGTGAAGGTCAGACCAGAGAGGCACATGTTTTATGGAAGGTCAATGGGGTAAAAATGCGCTCAAATCTGACATGTCAAGGTGCACATTTTATTAGTGTATTTTCCACCCAGTTCCAAAGAAACTGCTTACTGTTCGCCCCAACAAAGGAAACAATCTGCACTGTATTTTAATTTTAACTCAAACTGTAGCTTGGACTGAGTAGCTAAATATACATTTATGACTATATTTTTGGCATCTCTGTAGCTTTTGAATGAACATCGAAAGTGTAGCATCAGTTAGTATTGTCAGAGATAGTTAAATGTAATTTTACAAAAATGTTGCATGAATATGTTTTTATAACTTTCAAAGATTATTTCTTTTAATAATTTATCTTTTATTATCAATCTCATTGTATTACTCACATGGAATGTTGGGAGGCCAATCTAAACTGCTTATTATTTTATCTTTGTTGATTTTGTGTTCTCAAGGTTTAACGTTCCTATTGGTGTTTCAAATACATTTCCCTGTTTGTGCTCCTTGTTCTCTGTGCATTTGGTTGTCCTGGTTTTGTTTTCCCTTAGTGCTTGGTCCTTTCCCCTGTCTGTTAATTGACCTCTCTGTGCCTGTTAATTGTAATTACCCCACCTGTTCCTTATTGCCCCATATCCTTAATAATCAGTTGATTATGGTTCTCACCTGTCACCTGTCCAGCGGTCCTGAAGGAATACTATGTCCCCCTGTCCCTAGACAGGATCCCACCCTCTGAAACAGCCAAGGGGACTCAGTCGGCCACACGTTGGACACCAAGTGTGGTAGTAACTCACTTTTATGTCCATGAATTCTGTTCGGCACCAGGCATGGAAGTAAGTTTACCTGACATGCCTGGAGTTGACAGTAAAAAGCAGAGTATCCTCCTTCTTAAGAAGTGAACCCCTGAACAACAGAAAAGCTCAGTTCTTATACATTTCTGTAACTTCCATTTTTTTACCCCATTGGCTAAGACGGTGGCTCCTGTTCACAAATGGAAGTGCGTGCTGGTCTCAGAGGTGATGACCTTGTACACCTCTGCATCCCTTTAAGTCCCCAGCCAGACGGCCATTAGCCACTTGTTGCATCCTACCATTGCTTGTTAGTTGTAGTCATGATAATTAAGCCCTGTTTATTATTGTAGTTTTCCTGTGTTCCTTCCTACCTTTGGTATTGCTGTTCCCGGTGTTGCTCCATGCTTTACTTTCCGTGTTTCCAGTTTTTTTTTTTTTACCCCTTGCAGTCCCTTCGTTCTCCCTTTCTGCTTGTTTAAAGAAATAAACCCTGATTTACTGGAGCTGCTACCTGGATCATCCTTCTAGTTACCCTGTTAGTGTAATAAGTAATGTAAATATTTTGATTATTTCATAAAAGCTATGTAACTCATTTCATTTGATTACTTTATGATTACTTTTCCAACAAATGCTTTAAACTGTGATAATAAACCTGTCAAATGCCAACGGCTTTGCTGGCCTGCAGTGTCTGGAAATATACTGAAAGAAGTTATTTCCGCACAGCAAAAAGACGCAAAGCAACAGAATGAATGTAATATTCTACATATAGGCTTTTTAAAAACCATATTTCAATGTATACATATATTACTTTCTAATCACCAACATTTTGATGTGTAACTGTAATTTAATTACTTATTTTTCTCAGTAACTGTAACAGATTGCAGTTAGATGTATCTTGTAATTTCATTATCTATTGCTGTTACATGTAACTTGTTACTCCCCAACAATGATTACGGGAAAGAGTTATAGCACAGCAAATGTCGCAAAAAGCAATTGCATTATACAATTTGAATTTGAATTTGTCATTTTTTTGTCAATACCTTGAATAACTGGTAACTGGAACAAGTGTAATCTTTATGTTTCCCAGCACATTGATATACCAAAGCATTAGCACTGGGCTATGGATTTCATTTTTGTTACACTGTTTACTATCGTATGAAAGTAGATCATTTTAGGGTACCTTTAATAAATTATAAGCATCAATCTGTCCGTCGTCCAACTGCTTATTCAGTACAAATTCGCAGCAGTTCATGTGAAATACTTCACATGAATCATCCTTCCGTACGTGTCTTTCCCTCTGTGCCCCACTTACGTCTGCAGACTCTTTTCCTGTTTCCTGTTACCTCCCCTCCAAAAACAGCGCTTATCTTGCATTTTCTGATGCACATTTAGCCACGTGAACCTTCACGATCTCTTGTATCTATTTTAGTATTAATACCGCATTTTGATAAGGTAAACGGGAATAATCAGAAAGCTCATTTAAAGCTTTACTTTAAAAAGTAGACGTTATGAAAATGTATTTATACAGCATTGTACTGTAACACTAACAGACAACTCTAGCGTATGATTAGGGGTATATTCATGCAGCTTATATGATTTAACATGACAAAACTTAATCGCAGGTAAACAGTATTAGATAATCTGTCCACTTTACATAAATTCACCATACGAGGTTCATGTTAGTCTTCAGTGTTCCACACCCTGAGTATCACATGCAGACACACAGGGTCGTAGCCAAACCGTGACGTCCGGGACCCGGAGCTGGGTCTTGTCAGTCACATTATTGACACTGTCTCCTTCATACGCTGTTTTTTATTAACTAGTTATGTGAATCGTTAGTTAGCCTAATTTTTTATTCAGGTGAATGCTAATTAGCTTCAAGTTTTATTTTTAAGATGTGCATTTTAAAGTCTATTCGTATATATAAGTTCACTTGAATATAACAATTTCAGCAAATGAAACACATTATGAAATTTTTGTTTCCCTACATCCGTCCCTATGATGCCAAATCAGGATCATCGCGGATTTCGAACTCTCATTTCTCTGACTTCATTCTTACATACATAGATTTGTCAAATGTTATGCCTCTTGCTCCCGGGAGCCTACCCCGGGAACAAGAGGCATAGGCAGGAACCAACACACCGCAGGGCCAATTTAGACTCGCCAATCAACCTGACCTGCAAACTGTGTACTGGTGACAAGTGACGTGACAATACAATTATTTTGGTTCTTCCCGATGCTCAGTCCGTTCAAACCCAAATAAGGGCTTTGGTAGCAGATTGTCTTAACTCATTCTGGACACTAGAGGGAGCTGAGCCATCACATTAAAATCAGCCTGTCTATGCATTCAGGCCTGAATTAAACTAAAGTTAAGAGAGAAACAACGCAATTTTTATGCAATAAACTGCTTGCCAGCGGTGTGAAAGACAGATGGATGTGTAAAATATGCATACAGTAAAATCTTGTTATAGTGCACTCGCGTATAACGAAATATCGTCTATAACAGACGAGGTCCGCTGGTCCCGGTCGTGCGCCTTTACGAACATGCAGAAAAAGCATCGGATATAGCAAACTCGCAGAAAACGGAATTTCGCATATAACGGACAACAATTTGGTCCCCAGGGCCACTTTTAGCTGTAGTTTTGTTCGGCTATAACTAGGGTGACCAGATAATCCATGTCAGGGAGGACACTTTGAGCTACTTCGGGTTTTACAAACTAATTTCAAACTG
>JAUMHC010012687.1:0-14632 GCA_032359785.1 Heteromormyrus szaboi | reverse complement strand
GTCATATCTGTGATTTCTTTTATGAACTACATAGGAAAACAACTGACTGAACATCCTCCAACAGTAGTGATTCCATAATTTTTGCCAGGGGTTGTATAATGAGACATAGTAGCCTACACTCATTGAAATCCAGATCCTTTCATGGGACATACTGAAAATTGCGGTCATCTCATAAAAACTGTATTTTTATACTGTCAAAGTTACACCAATATTATGTGGACGGAGCGGTTGTATGCCGTTCACAATCTTCTTGCCCTTTCTGAGCAGCTTTTCACGCTTATGAATAGATCATTGTGTGATCAGACACACGGAGTTTTGTCCTCCTTGTTTTTTTGTCGCCGGTGACGGGATAATATATCAGAAGCGACACGTTCTTGTCACACGTCTGCTTACCGACTGGCATTCATGCGTCTTAAAAACCAACAATAAAACAAGAAACAACGACCATCAAGAATAGATGCAAGACAATACTCTCGATTAAAAACCATTTCACGCAGATCCTTCTGTTTTAACATTTCCCGGTGACGCAGAAATGCCATGTTTTCCGGTGCATCAGGATCTCTGATTTTAGGGCAGACACATTGCACCGCTTTTTAAGGGACACACCTATTGGCGCTGGAAAATGCTCCTGCTGACAGCGCTTCTCTGCAGATCATCGGCGTTTTGCGGCAGATTTTTCCTCCAGGCTCATATTTAAAGGCGGAGGCGGAGCCGGCAGCCTGACATCACCCGTCCGTATAAAAGCCGCATCTGTCTGGCTGGACGTCGGGCTGTCTGAGGCTGCTGTTCAGTACGCGCTCCCGGTTTGGACAAAGCATCCGCACAAGCATCGCATCCACCACATAATCCGATCAGACCCAGCGCTTTCGCTCTCTGCCCTAGCTACAACCATGACGGCAAACGGAACCAGCGACATGCTCAAAATCCAGTTTGGGCTCATCAACTGCGGGAACAAATACCTCACCGCCGAAGCGTTTGGCTTTAAGATCAATGCCTCAGCCACCAGCATGAAGAAGAAGCAAATCTGGACCCTGGAGCAGGATGGCGACGACTCCAACGTGGTTTTCCTCAAGAGCCACCTCGGCAGGTACATCGCGGCTGATAAGGATGGCAACATCACATGTGACAGCGAGACCCCCGGCGAGGACTGCAAGTTCACCATCACAGCTCACGACGATGGGCGCTGGTCCCTGCAGTCCGAGCCGCACAAGCGCTACCTGGGCGGCACCGAGGACCGCATCGTCTGCTTTGCCCAGACTATCTCCGTAGCGGAAAAATGGAGCGTCCACATCGCCATGCACCCTCAGGTCAACATCTATAGCATCACCAGGAAGAGGTACGCCCACCTGAGCTCAAAGGTGGACGAGATCGCGATTGACAGGGATGTCCCCTGGGGCGTCGACTCCCTGATCACTCTCGTCTTCCAGGACCAGAAGTACCATCTCCAGACATCGGACAATCGGTTCCTGAAGAGCGATGGCTCCCTGGCTCAGAAGCCCGACAAAATGACCGGCTACACGCTGGAGTTCAGGTCGGGAAAGGTCGCCTTCAGGGACTGCGAAGGGAAGTACCTGGCTCCCTCGGGCCCCAGTGGGACCATGAAATCTGGCAAGAGCAGCAAGGTTGGGAAAGATGAGCTCTTCGTGCTGGAACAGAGCCACCCACAAGTGGTGCTAACCTCTGGAAACGACAGGAATGTGTCTACCAGGCAGGGTAAGACCTCCAGTGTCCATTCACCCGCAATGTGCATGCTGTATATTGTTATTAAAACACACACACACACACACACACACACACACACACATATATATAATAATATGTTTATATATATATATATATATATATATAAACATATTATTAAAGCTTAGACAAATCGGTTAATGTTTTCAAGTTGATTTACATAAAAGGTGACATTCTGTAAACTAAAGGAACATTAAGCTGATACTTTGTATATACACCTTTCAAAAAGACATAATGGGCACACGCGGGACTGCAAATCTGATTCCAGAGAGCACAGCTGTAAATCCAGCCATGACCTTCTCTCTCGGCCTCTTACAAAGCTTCGGAGATACCCTGGTTTTATTATACTCCCCCTAACAGTAGACAATAAATTAGAAGTAAACTAAAAAAAAAAAAACGCTCGAACGCGCTACAATCACTCCAAGCTTTGATCGATCAGGGAAAAGTCAGCAGTAGCGATGCGTTTACCTTCCGAAAGCTTTTGTTTCCTGCTGCAGGAAACAGCCTTATAATTTTTTCGCTTTGTATGAAACGTGCGGACTACGTTAGTAGTCGAAGTGATTTTCAGGCGTCATTTGGCGTCAGCACTACCCCTTTGGCTAAAGTATGCATGTCTTATTTAAAATACAACAGAATAAAACATTCTGCAAAAGGTAAGAAAATCTTACCAATTAAAATCTTTCCAGCACTTCACCAATTTTTAGTTTCATCTTCGGTTTTTAGTGATATTTTTCATATTTTTTGGTTTACATTTTGATTGCTGTATTGAAATTGTCAATTGAGTATTACTAAAGTTGTTTGCTTTAATGTCTTGCAGTTTAGTAAGAATCGGGTTCAGGGAGGATTGCTACAGTATTCGTGACACTAAATTTGATGTGATGCTTGCCACTTAAACTGTGATTATGCTGCTAAAACTGTTGCTATAGCTCAAAAGAGTGTGAAATGGGTAGCCATCATGTTTGTCTGGAGAAAAGGCCAAACGACAGAATTATTTAAGAACAGACATGCAATATTTTACTAAGAGAAACTATATTCTTCTTTATTGACTTTGTTATATTTAATTTTATAAAATGAGTTAGAATTATCCTAATACTTTAAACAAAATGTCTGACAAAAGCATGAAACTTTAACCAAGACTAGCACATGTTGTCATAATTACAAAACGCATTCTCTGACCAGTTTCCCAGAATGCCCTTTGATTTCTTAAGAAAAGAGCTGCTCTCCATTCGGGATGATAGTGTGTGAATGGTTTGGCGCGGGATGTGGCCCCACCCACCAGGCGGCTGATTGGATGCCAGGGGCCCGGCGGCTGTACGTGGTCGCTGTAGAATAGAGAGCGACGAGGCCTCTCTCTTGTGCACGCTCCCTTTTGTCAGTCAAAGGCCTTTCATTTGCCCAGCCGTGGCTTGAAAGACTCTAATGAGAGATTTCTGTGGAGCATTCTGGGCCCTCTGAGAGGGGCAAGCCAGGCGGGTTGCTGGATAAACAGCCTCTGTCGCTGGCTGTTTTGTCCAGACGAGTGTCGTGCGCCATCGCCTTCGATTTCCTGGCCGGACCATAAATAGATTTGCAAAAAAGCAAACAAGCGGACATAGCTGTCATCTGCATAAGCAAATAATCAGACAATGGCCGGCCGTTTATGGAGTTTGTAGAGGCACTAGCCGGACGCTAACCTGGCGGTCGCAGACCTGTCCTGTTTACCCAGCGGCGCAGCCTTTAGCCTTTTGACCACAGCTCATTACATTAGCGGCTGCTTTCGGCATTTTCTGCCCGTGCGCGAGGAACCGGTTGTGGCCAAAGAACAAAGGCAGAGCGCACCCCCCAGGGCTGTCCCGGCACCCCCCGGCTGAAAGGCCCCAGCCGCCCGGAACAATGGTGGCCTCTTTAGGACATTAGTCTCAGTCCACCAATAAGGGAGTAAAATAACATGCTTTAGAAAAGCCTTTAATCCTGCTGCAGGTTAAAAGCTGCCGTAACTGTATCCTTGGTTCCCTAATGATTTAGAGGAGCTTTTTTCATGTGGACATCTAACTGTAATGGGTTTGGTTTTAGGGTTGCCTGCAGCACATGTCAGCGTTTAAGCCGTCCGTGATTCTGGCGTTTAATCGCCAGGCTCTGGTGCCAGGGCCCAGTGTGGCTTTAAAATGACAGGCTGCACTGTGCGGACTCTCCTCTCCCATTTTCCCAGCCCTCTACGCGTTTCTTCTCTGCAGCTCCTCTCTGCTTTTTATATGCATCAAAGAGACAAACTCGACGTCAGCCGTTCCTCTGCGATGGGCTCTCATTTCACCAGAAAGCTCGGGGCGGCCCAGGCTTCTAGAAGTGCGACTCGTGGTCTGTTAGCCGCGGCCCCCCAGACCCTCAGCAAGCTACCTTAATGGACAGAGACACCATATCTGTTGGGAGATCAGTGGGGACAGGTCATCTGTGAAGACGAAGGCTGCCGGAGAGAGCTTAAGTGCGTTTAAGAAGCTCTGGAGATGTGCTTGCTGGTTAGTGGTGCTGACGCTGCCTTCTGGAGGCTGCGAGTAGTGAGCGCTGCTTTATCTACAGACGTTTAACAGCTGCGAGTACTTTCACCGATAGGCTCCCATGTTGAATTTAACCAGAAGCTGACATATCAGGAAAGATCACAGGAAAGCAAATAAGCAAAGAAGCAGGTTCACTAAGAAGCCCGTTTTTGCAGTTGGTGGAGAGTGAAGAGGAGTTTCTCCTGTCCATATGGATTTACGGCTCGTTTCAGGCCCCCGTATCCACCGCGGCAGCTCTGCTAAGCAGCCATGTTGGCCCATGTGTTTCTCATCACCCCTGTTCCCCACATCCCTCCCTCTCTCCCTCCCTCACTCGCTCACTCAGTCATACTCGCATATTTCTGTGGAAACTTAATCTTCCCGAAGAGACCATGTTTTGCCAAAGTAATTAAAGGCAGAGATGGGGATAGTTTGAAATGATTGGATAGAAGAGTGAACGATGACAAAAATGAAGGCAGCGTACGATGCCAATTAAAGATGGATTCACGACGTGAAGAGATACATTTTCCGATAATAACCCTCTCCTTACGTATGTGCTTTTCCCCTTTTGGAACTTGGGAAGCTGCCCTCTGTTACCCCATCCAGGCCTTTATGCTCTACATGTGTTCCATACAGAAATATGTATCCTCAAGTTAACTCCTTATACCTGTATATCCTGTGCAGATGGAGAAAGCAGAGCCACATGATTAGTACCTCAATAGCTCAAATAAAATGCACTCTATTCAGTGGTTCAGTCAGGGCAGAGTTTTAATGTGGCTGCAGGGTCTCCTGTAAATACTTCCAGTGTGGCATAGTCATGTGGTCCTGTCGGTTAAGATGTAACTAAACCACATTTTCCATTAGGTATCAGCTCTGTCCACACACTCTGAAGTGGGTTTCTGTAGCTCTCTCAGGAGTCAGGTTTAGCTTGCAGAGGATGTGGTCTGTGGATTTGGCTGCTGCTGCCTGACTAAGATTTCTGGCATGTATGAGGACTGGGAGTCCCAGAGGACGGCTATTCCCTCCCGGGGATGCTGGAGGCTGATCCTCATAGGTCTGCAAAGGTCACTGAGCAGAGTGGAAGGGCTGGATTTTCTACTGAGCTTCTAATAAGTTCAAAAGATGTGGGAACACCTGGACACCATGGTCATTACTCACAGAGTTCATTATTCACAGAAGAAAAGAGAAAAAAAAAAAACACCATCACAATGTCTATGGAGATCAGGCAGAATCAGGCAGAATCTCTACAAAAGTATATCTGCAAATAATGTTTGTGTCTGATTTAAGTGTCGATAAGATTTACAAAAAGTCAGCCTTCCATTTGGTGTTTCATTGTTTACGTTAGACCAGGACGCTTAGCCGATTCTGGACATGCTTGTTTTTCAGGAATGGACCTTTCAGCCAATCAAGACGAGGAAAGCGACCAGGAGACCTTCCAGATGGAGATCAGTAAGGACACAAAGAAATGTGCCTTCCGCACCTGCACTGGGAAGTACTGGAGCCTGACTGCCAACGGTGGACTGCAGTGTACAGCTTCTACAAAGTGAGCCCAAGCCTAGAGTGTGTCTATATCCTCCTGCTAGGTACCCTTAGCGTTCAGAAGAATCATCAGTCCTCACAGACACATTCCTGCTGTAGATATATAGTGATGAGCTGATCAATGTGTCTGGTGTCATGGATCTACTAAAACTCAGAGCTGTACGAGGTCATGAGTTCACATAACCCGTCATTTAAACTAAACTCCTATCCCATGTCATGTCATTCTTTGATTTCCTACTGTTCAAGGTGCTGTAGTGGCAAGTTTAAGTCCAACACTCTCGGTGGAGTTTCTTAGCTAAGGCCTTGTAGAAAGTTCAATGTTTTATTATAAACCTCAAATTAAAAAAACTCAAAGCTATGCATCTGCCAGTTGGCATCTCAGTCAAATTTCTTATAATCTTAGTTCCTATGAAGGTGGTCTCAAGATCAGGGTGAGAGATCAAAGTACATTACGTAGGAAAACCCAGAATCATCTAAACAATTGCACATGTTCCTGTTTTGCCAAATGATCCAATAGGCACCACAATCAGGAAATCACTGCCGAAAACATGTGACAGGCAGGGGATCAGTTATGATCTGGGAGGTCATCACTTTACTTAAACCTTTGCTGCTGCAGTAGACTAGTGGTATAGGTTCTGTAGTCTTAACTGTAACTAAAACTCATACATGGCTTTTCCACTCCAACAGGGACAAAGAGATATAGGGCTATGCAGAACATGCAGTACTTTTCTAAACAGAAAAATGTGTATTTGGTGTGGAAATTGGGATCTATCCACCAGCAATGGGATCACTATCGCTTGGTCGCTTGAATCATCTTGCGGTTTGGTTTGTGTCTCCAGGTCTGCAAACTGCTACTTTGACATCGAGTGGCGTGACAGGAAAATCACCCTGAGGGCTGCAAATGGGAAATACGTGGCGGCCAAGAAGAACGGCCAGCTAGCAGCGACCATCGAATCGGCGGGTGAGTTGGGGAGGGTTGCTCTCCACAGCTGTCCTTCGTGTTGGGTTTCTGTTGGCATTGCCAAGGTCAGAGCTCCGAGGTCCAGAGATCAGATACAACTGAGCACAGCTGCATTTGCAAGAGGATCTCGAGTCACACCCTTCCCTCAGCTTAATGTGCGAGCCATATATATTAAAATTCCGATACGTTCTGCTCCATTCATGCCTAGGAGAGACGGAGGAGTTCCTGATGAAGCTCATCAACAGGCCCCTGATTGTCCTGAGAGGGGAACATGGTTTCATCGGGTGCCGGAGAGTGACTGGGACCCTGGACTGCAACCGCTCCTCTTATGATGTCTTTCAGCTGGACTTTGACAATGGGGCCTATAGCCTTAGAGGTCAGTCCCAGCAGGACTAATCAGCTACCAGAGGTGTATAGTTCAGGCCCAGTAATTAAACATCCTAGCCAAGGTTTTGTTTCAACCAACCAGTGGAGTAATCTGTGACTGTGACTCTTTATGCTGAATGATTGGTTGAAACAAAATTTTGGCCTGGATTTTGATTTTCTGGACCTGAACTATCCACACTATGAGCTACCTATGTGCAGCTACATGCTGGTCTTGTGCTTGGTGTAAGATTACACTCTGAGAGTAAGATTTAAGCAAACGCAGTTTCATCTATGCATAGAGGTATCTAATCAAGATTCCAAAGGCCCACCTCAGAAGCTGAAGCATCAGTGACTCTCCACAATCGCTGATGCTGCCCTGTTACTTCAGGTCTGTACTCTCCCCCCCCCCTCAGATTGCACTGGAAAGTACTGGATGGTGGGGAACGAGTCCACGGTGACCAGCAGCAGTGACACTCCGGTCCACTTCCTGCTGGAGTTCTGTGACTACAATAAGGTGGCCATCAAGACCAGGGAAGGCAAGTACCTGAAGGGGGACCACGCCGGGGTCCTGAAGGCCAACGCCGACGCTGTGGAGAGCTCCACCCTGTGGGAGTATTAGCAGCACTTTATCCACCACTGTGGCTTCTCACTGTTCATCTTTTTCATTCATTTTCCGTTTTTCATTTTGATTATGAGTTTTCTGTAACGTGCATGCATGTGACGTTTAAGTGGCCGAAACTTATCCTCAGTAGCTGAATCAGTCTGAAACAGACTGGACACGCCGGCAATTGTGTGGTTCAGACAGACACCCCCCACCCAGCACAAAGCGACCTCCGACACGGCAGAGCTCAGAAATAAAGCCCCCCGAATCTGGTTTGTTTGGTCGATGCAACTCTGCACTTGACAAAAACCAAAGTTTGATATAAACAAATATCAAAATGTAGTTTTGGGGGGAAAAAAACCATAACAGAAAAGGAAGATAGTATGAGTGGATATGGTCACATGATCTTACCACCAACCTCAGCCACAAGAACGATGGCCCCCTGCAGATAGTCCGCGTTGAGGTTCCAGCAAGGCCAGTGTCCTCTTGCATTAGAAGGCTTCCTGTTAAACCGCCTCCTCTGCCGCATTTGATCAGTTGCACTTCCGGCAAGCCGGTCCTCCACATGCACGTTCACAGAGCTGTGAGATCTAGTCTCCCCATCAAATCCGCTGATGTTTGAGTTTCCTGCAAACGATCCCCTTCCATCATAAACTAACTCTCAGCCCTGCCTCTTCTTTAAGAAAGTCTAAGCCTCTCTGTATATCGCCAGCGCTCAGTATTTTAAAGCCAGAAGACTGATCATAGTATTTCGCAGTAACCGCCTGAAGTTTGAATGTGTAGCCTGTCTCTTCTGTTTCTTGGTATGTAGGAGATCCAGTACTGCTTCAGATATACAGCCCCAGACAACTGGAAACTGTATGCACAACGTTCCTTGCAATATTCTGTTTATTTTCGTGGAAATTTATGAAGTAGCACCTCTTGAAAATACCACTTAAACCCTCAGTGTCATTTGGCCAGATGGAGTGGCATGGATTTCCTGATAAGTCTCATCTCATTTATGCCCAAGAGCTGGAGCAAAACAATCTAACCCAGAAATGTTTTATTTTTATTTAAAAAAAAAGTTATACAATGTGAATCGTCGCCCTCTGTGGTGGAGTCGCCTCATTGCCGCTGTGTTAATTGTGTAACTGTAAACCTAAGGTATGTATTACTAGAAGCTCTAAGGTAATGTTGCAGGTTCAACACTTTGTGGATGATGTTTCAGAACATCAGATGATGAGCCCTCCTCTACTAGTCAAACGCTTGTGGAGAGTTTAGTCCTGTTCCTTTTCCCTGGAGCCGTCATACAGCACATCACTTTGTTTACTGGAGTTTACTGGAAATGCACAAATTTGTTTTTTTGTCTGGAAAAATCCCATTCCAAGGCACAGGCATTATCATTATCTGGGGGTGGGAGTGGGAGTCAGAACCCTTTTCCTAAGTGACCAATAAAAAAAATCTAATCAATTTGCGCCACCCCATGGTCACCTCACTCACAGGCCAATGGCGGGTCGGGAAGTCTGGACCTCTTCGGAGCCGAATGCATTCCGTAATCATGGGCACTCCTTCATAATCACCAAGGAGGGGGGGGGGGGGCGGGGCATCATGAACACAAAGATGATCAACCAATGAGAACACAGCCTCTTGAGAGCATCCTCTTCAAGGGGCCCGATTCCTCCCAGAGCAGCTCTGCCCCCCAGCTCAAACTACACGTCACACTGCTCGAGCCCCAAGGTGCTCTGAAAACTGGTGCTACGCTTCTCTGAAAGCCCACCTCACACCTCCGCTTTGCCTATTTTGGCCTCAAGGGCAGCGGGTTCGATCAGAAAAGGCCCCCTGATGCGGGGAAGCAGTCAGGGTATCCTAGGAAACACAAGGAAAATCTCTGGGGCAAAGACAGCTTATAAAGGCAAGGAAGAAGGATGATAATGTTTGTGTCTTTCTTAGAATATCAATGAGTTAAATAAAAAAAAAAAAATCCCCTTTATTTCACAAAGGTAAGACTTCCTTTTTAATTTTTTTATCATTTTGATAATGTGGTTATTTTTTTCGCTTATGTGCCATTTGTATAACTTAAATCCAATGTCAAATAAAGTTTGCATATGAAACTACAGCAGTTGTTGGTGTAAAATTTACAAGCATTTATGGAAAATGGAAGAAGGAGGCAGCAGTTCATTAGCTGCTGGTGATCCATCAGAAATCTGAGCACAGCCCAATCTCAGGGATCAGAGCTTTTTCCTCCCCCTCCATTCTAGCCTGACCCAGGGCCCTCCGTCTGTAAATAAGCATTAAATGGTGCATTTCCCGCCCCCGCTGTCTGACAGACATGGCCGGGCGAAGTGGGGCGGCTTTGGGGTGTGGGGGCCTCTCTGAGTTTACTTTGGAACCAGAGCTGCTCACATCTCGTTGCAGGAATGCAATCATCTCCCTCCCCTAAATGCACCCAAGCCCTTGGATGTCAAGCAGACTGACCTTTCTCATCAAGGACGCTTTTGTGATGCGAGATTTATTACCGGTGACAGGTTACATCCCATATTTCTGGCTGCCAAGTTACCTCAGAGGTATTGCCACCAACTGAAGAAAGTAAAGCCATCAAACCATTTTAATGTGCTTCTGTTCACTAAATATCTAGCATCACAGGTATGATGATTAAATATATCAGTTATATGCAGCCAGTCACACAAAGCTGGTTTGTTTGGTTGTTTGAAGCTGGTTTTTGTGGTATCAGCAAAAAAAATTTTTAGGCAAATTGCCAAACGGTGTCTTGGACTGGCGTTGACGTCTACTTCAAAAGACAAGAAGAAATCAAAGACATCGGCAAGAACAACGTGTCACATGGCCACCTAATTTGTTCTATGTGACGCCACAACCCAGGAGGGCACAGTGTGTTTTCAATGCAGCAGACCCACAATCAGAGCCCAAATAAATGTATTGTGGAGAGCGAGTGAGTCGTTTTAATAAGGGAGATGGCTGCTCCTTTGGAATGGAAGTTACTCTCTCTATTAACAGCCACTGTTGGTTGTAATACTAGCAGCGGCACAGACAGGGAAGCCAACAGTTTACACTCATGGTCACATGATAACAAAACACATGCAGTCGACGGCAAACATTACACAGTCACTATAATTACATATAAGAGAAATACAAAAATAATGATGATGTCATATGATGATGACTGTGATTGCTTAAATAAGTGATACCCAAGCCCCTCCATTGTTGACCCAGGAACACATCAAACTCGGCAAAATAAGGATGTCCATTTAAAGTGAAATGAAGTGCTGTGCAAAGCACGCTGGTTACTAACCCCCTGCAGTGTCACATTTATGTCAGCCAGTCGTGGAGAGTGGGTGGGACCAGACCAAACAAAAAAGAGTTTGCCTTGGGGACTCTGCAAAGGTGGGGCAACGAAACACTCACTGGAGCACCAAAAACTCCAGGTTGCAAACATGCCCCCCCCCCCGGTGCTCTGTCCATTCCCAGATGGGACACAGTTTCACTCCACACCCCATCCCCGGTAATGAGCTTGGAGCCCAGCAGGGCAGCCCCCGCAAGGCCAAAGGGAATGTCAATGTCACCAAACACGTCCGTGACACTCATGTCTGCCAGGTGTTTAAGGTCAGACTGGGCCTGTGTCTGCAAAAGCCAGTTAGCATGGTAGCTAAACATTTGTAATACTATATATCATAAATGCATATGCAATATTTATTGCGCCCAAGGGTGTAGATTTGTCAAGTCCTTACCAATTTTGTGGCAGTACTGTGTGTGTTAATTTAAAGCACCATTGTATTAAAACCATAAAAACACGTTTATGAATGAATTAGTAACTAGATATATTCATGGCCAAAGATTACATTGATGTTTCTTTACTTTCCTCTTTTCAAATAACAAAGAAGGATAAAATGAGGCAGTTATTTGGGTTTTTTGTGTTGAGTCAGGAATCTCAGACGCCTTGAAAGCCGAACGCCACAGTCATTTGAGAGCAGGGTTGCCATGGAAACCAGAGCTGGATGATGAGCGGGCTGAGTCTGTGGCTGGGGGGTTGGGGACCAAGCCGGCAAAGGTGGGCGCTGTGAAAATGCATCCCCCCCCCCCCCCGTTTGGTTATAAGCTGATGTCCAAGGTGACAACTGCAGACGTGATTACATCGCAATTCCTCTTGGTCTCACGGTTCAGCTGGTAATCAGCCGGTAATTACCAGTGATTATCATTATCAGCATTTGCCTACATGAAAGGGTATACTGGGATATATAAATCACACTTAAAATCAGCCACTGGTATACACACACACACACACATACACAAACATATGTATTTGTATTTTGTATGTGTGTGTATATGAAACGTGCCTGTTTATTTTATGCCACCCTGATGTGACACGAAGTTGCAGGGACACCCCATATCCTAAAGCAGCAGCTGTCTCAGTGCAGCCCCCGTAAGAAGATGGCACTATCCAGGGACTCTTCCTTCCTCTGTTAATAGGTGGGGGTCACATGCTGTGAGAACAGAGAATCCCTTACATACAGCAGCCCAAGAGGAGAGACACCAAATGGGGCTGGACTTAACCTACAAAAATGATTCAGTGCCTGTGATGAACCAACACTAACCCCGATTTTTAACCAATAATCCCCCTTTGCTGAGATATGAGTGCAGGGAAGATTTGAGCCGGGGGCGGCGAGCACATGGTTGTGTCCTCGCCAACCGTGTCGAATCAGAAACAGATCATGTGGCCGCACCCGGTGATTCCCCAGCACTCGCAGAGACAGACCCCGCCTTCTGCTGGGAGCGGCCGCCTGCTGTCTGGCCAGGCGGGAGAAACACACTGAGGCTCCAATAAAATGAAAAGGTAAAGTGTGAGTGTCCATGTTTGTGTCCTGGGAGACGCAGCCGCCTGATATGGCCAGAGGAACGGCACAGAAAAACAGAAGAAGGAGAGGCGAAGTTCTAAAATGTGCCCCGTGAACATCAAAGTTATCCAACAAAACCTGGATCAAATAATACATGGACCAGTAAAATAACACATGCTTGCAAAAAGAGAGGAAAGCAAATGCAATTGTGCTAAACATTTCCTTAAAAAAAAAAAACAGTGTAAATGTGTTAACATTTGCTAATCTTGACCGTTGAACCAGACTGACTACAGTCTATTTCAGCACAGAAGCCACATGCCGCATCAGGCAGTGATGACAGCAGGACCGTGATGTAACACGACTGATACCAGGAAGCACCACCATTTACAGCTGAATTTCTTCAGGCAACCACAGGGAAGTGGGGATGGGGGGATGAAAAAAGAAGGAACAAAAGAATTACAGGGAAATACTACTAGTGGGGGTTTTGGAGTCAACCTCCCTCCAGACTTCCCGGAGACTGCCCTGGGAAAAGTCACATTCACTCCTGTGCAGAGTCATATTCACTCCCATACAGAGTAACACTTACTCCTGCACAGAGTAACATTTACTCCTGTACAGAGTCACATTCACTCCTATACAGAGGGACACTTACTCCTGCACAGAGTAACATTTACTCCTGCATAGACTCACATTTGCTCCCGTGCAGAGTCATAGTCACTGTGCCCGGAATGAGCCTTTTCTGGACTAGACTTTAAAGTGACCCCCTCACTTCTTCTGGACCAGACTTTAAGGTGACCCCCTCACTTCTTCTGGACCAGACTTTAAGGTGACCCCTCATTGAGTTCCACCGCAACCTGAAGCTACATTTTAACAGAACAAACGTCGACTTTTCTTTCCAATTTAGTTACCCACCCTCATTGGCCCAGTTGGCAAAAACAAATCAAAACAACAAGCTGTTATTTGTTGGGAATAATATAAAAACACACACACACACACACACACACACACACACACTAGGAACGCAGGACTGTTAGTGACCATCAGATTCCGGTTTAAAGCCCTCTGCAACTCGGGGGTAGGACATACAGCGGCAATGTCATTTATTATTCACATTTTAATTTCCTGGAAGGGCGGGGCAGAGTGGCCCCCGTCCTGTATGCCACCCACAGGAGCAGCCCCCCCCCCCCACTGCGACCTGTCCAAAAAAGCACAGCACACTTTCTTTTCTTCCCTGAGCCTTGGCTGGAGTTCCCCACCCCCCTATCCACACAGAGGGCTTTTGTTTCTAGTGGGGCGCCCTACGGCACAATGTGATCGAGAGGCGTTCTGCCGTTTCCCAGCTCTCCAGCGGCGACTCCTGACCTCTGACCCCTAGTCACATGTCTGCGAAGCACTTTGCCCCATCTGGCTGCCCTGGTCCCCAGGGGGTGTCGACCGCATGGCCCAGAGTGCCACACAGAGCGAGGACGCTGATGTACCTCTGTGTTTGTTTGAAGGGCCGAGAAAAGAAAAGATGCATGTGAATGAAAAACAGACGGCAGAGAGACTACAGGGCACTTTGGAAACTACTATAAGCTGCAGCGTCTTTCCAGGTTCTCTAAATCAAAAGCAAATAAAAGCGGCTGAACAGAACTGGCTTGTCAATGATCATTATAACACAGTAACTAAGGGATTACTATTATATAGTAAATTACGTGGATCTGTTTTATGTTGCATCCATTCTATGTCTGCTTCTGTGTATTGGAAACTGTACATACCGCTAATTTATATTCCATACTTTATACTCCAGTACCTTTATATTTAATTTTTACAAGTGTGTGTGACTAGCTCTGTGGCTTATCTGTGACCTGAGTACTTAATTTCGCCCCACGGCATGTACGAACATGTGTGGAATGACAATAAAGTTTCTTGAATCTTGAATCTTCATTCTGTAATTCATAATGCAGAACTATACCTTGGAGGTCCAAGTAAATCCATCCATCCATTTTCCAAGCCGCTTATCCTACTGGGTTGCGGGGGGTCCGGAGCCTATCCCAGAAGCAACGGGCACGAGGCAGGGAACAACCCTGGACAGGGGGCCAGCCCATCG
>JAUMHC010012686.1:0-14669 GCA_032359785.1 Heteromormyrus szaboi | reverse complement strand
GGCCCCGGGGGGGGGGGGGGGCGGGGGGGGGGGGGGGACGAGTATAGCGTTACTCGGCGTGCATCTGAAACAGGGACGGCTGGGGGGCACGCACGCACTCCGTCGGCCACGTCGCGAGAAGGGGGCGGGGTCGAGACGGCCGGACTCAGGGTCTGGCGCCGGCGGAGAGAGCGAGAGAGGCCCGTTAAGGCAGAACACAAGGAGAAAATGACTTGTTTTCATCATGTTGCCCCCCCCCTCCACACAGTCCCACTCCCCCACGTCCACACACAGATATTCTAGACTGAAATAAGCACCCCCTTCCTGAAAGAGCGGACCAGGGGTGGGCCGTCATCACCATGACACAGACCCCTATTGGCTGATGCGGGAGGGGGGGGGGGCACAGTGTCACATGGCTGGGGAACGCCTCCAGATATAAAAACCCCGAAGTGAAACAAACAGCAGCATCGATTCGGAATCAAAACTCAGTTTCAAAAATAATTAGCCGCCTCTCTGACACGCCAACAATCAGTAACCAAACTGGAAGGACTGGCCTAGACTTGCAGACAGGCGCCTCGTCGCTGTGGCTCTCTCTGCGCCCGGCGATCCCTTCACGTGTGGCTGGGGGGCGCACGTAACGCGCTTAGCAGACACTGCGTCGTCAGCGACCACCACACGCCGTGCCTGTTCGCCAATCACCTGCAGTCTCCTGCTCTCATTCCTGCTTCATCACAACCACCCCGTTAATTATTTGACCAGGGGACTGTCAAGGAGAGCTTTTGATTTAAAGATCTGAAGCCATCAGGTGCTCAATTAAGCAGATAGCGGTCCGTGTGGGTTTGCGCTGAAATTCTAATAGGCTGCTTTTCCTTGAACTCCTGTTTCGGAGGGAGAGATCCCAGAGTCCATGTAATTAAGGCCCAGAAGCTCTTTAACACGACCATGGCACTGGGTTTGGGTCCTGGAGGCTGGGGGGTGGGAGGTAGGGGTGGGGGTAATTATTCAGCTATAGAGGGGCGATGAGGAAGGGGTCTGCTTCCCCTTAGTTTGGGCATCTTACGCAACACGACAGCAACATGGAGGCTGGCGTTTGGACAACTTTCGGGGTCTAGTGAGAAAGGGTCCCAGAACGGATGTTTAAATAAGCAACAAAAAACAAACCAGAGAAGATTAAATTAAATATAGGGCTGGGGTGTCTATGCACAGCGAGCAACATACAAGTACAAGTTATATACCATCATAAAGTAAAATAAAATAGCCAGAAAAATATCAATGCAAGTTAAAAAGAGCTTTGCATAATAGTGTGCTCTGCATTTAAGAGGAGGGTGGGGTGGGATGGTGGGGAGGCAGGGGTATGGGGGGGGGATCTGTTAAATTACGCTTGGTTAATTCAGAGAAACAGATCTGGCCCCGAGTGAATTGGCGGCCTTGAATTAATTCTGTTATGACAAATCAAGATAAACGTTTCCCTTAAATTGCATGCGATTTAATTAATTTTTGAGATCCTGGTTTTTCCCCACTAATAGCTCACATGCCCCTGCTCTGTCATACTGCTCGAGTGGGCAGACTTCAAAGCCATATTAAATAACCAACTATTAGATTTACCTAGCACATTCTATTGGAAAAGTGCCATTTAATTACCTAGCCTATTCAATTAAAAGGACAGCATTCACAGCATCTAGCAGCCGCGTGATTACTAGCTAAATTAATTCCCTAGCTGGGTTCCTCTTACAGCCAAGCAGAGGAGAGGAGGCAGAGAATGAAACCGACAGAACAGCACCAACACGGGCAGGGAAAGTAAGTTTGCAGGAGGAGTGCAATTAAAATAAGGTGGCTCTGCGTTAGCATGCATGCGCGTGTGCATGCGCGTGTGCACGCGTTTCAGGGCGCTGTCCAAGGCCCCAGCGCCAAGCACGCAACCCGGGGTGTTTGACGACGATCTGCCTGCCGCACGTCCAGCTGCTCTGATGTGTAGGACGCTTCAGCGGCTGGACTGGGGTCATGCGCGTCCCTCACGGAGACTAATGTGGCCTGCTGCACCCGCCCCGCCGATCCGTCTCAGGCCCCCAGTCCCCGCCTCGTAGATTAATGAACGCTGGCCGGCCCGGTATTATTTACACTAACGGCAGCGATTCATATTCCATTACAAAAATGAACCTGCGCCTTTAACGCCGAGAGGCACCCAGCCCTCGTAATAATCCCCCCCCCCCCTCCAAAAAAAGCCAATTTTCTTAATTAAATGTTTTGTTTGCGATGTGGCTCTCATCCATTTCGGACACGTCATTCAGAGAAGATCCAAGCCAGAGACCAGATCTCATTAGATTAAACCCATCAGGGCTAAAGGAAAATGGAGGAAGCGCTAATTAAAGCTTTTAATTGCACAGACTCCCCGTCAGACGGTTTTTATCTGGGCTCAGATCCGCCGCCTGCGAGCGCCGTTCCCGCTCTGCGCCTTTCACGGAGAGCGCCCTCTTTACCGTCGCTGAGGCCTCCCCGCTTTTCGCCCAGGTTTTTAATTAGGCTGCTTGCCCATTACAACACGGCGTCCTATCAACCAGACCGAGCTTAACGGGGGAGGGGCCACAGGAAACTTAAATTCACTTGGAGTCACGTGTTCACTCGGATGGGCATTTTCTGCCGCGTTGGCCGTGCGTTCCAGCGTGCTCCTCCGTCAGCAAGATGAGTTTTATTATTTCTTTAAGGTCCCCCCCCTCCACTGAACACCACCATCTCATCCCCCCAACCCCCGCTTTTGATTCCATTCAGCTGATTGAAGCTGCACTTCAATTGACGATGTTACATTATCAAAATAACGAAATGCTCTCCCGTGTCATTGTTTTAAACTAACCAGGCTGGAAAGCGAAATCTGGAAAACTGAAGCGGACAGGAAGCTCGCCGTTCCACTGAAGCAGGGTGTCCTACACAAACGTCCCTTCAGATTTCTACACCATCCTCCGAAGGCCCCGGAACTTCCGAGTCACATTCCCAAACTCCCCAACTTTCTGTTGCAAAATCCCGAAGCGACAAGAATTTCTGCCAAAGGGGACGTGCTTTCCTTAATCCCCGGACTTTACATCGAGAGTCCAAGACTGTTCTTAAATTAACGCCGTAATGCAGGGGTCTTTTTTCTTCTGTCGCAGTTGTCTTCGAAACTCGCCCGAATTTCACAAGCACAGAAGGTCACCCGATGTCCACTCGCAGCCGCTTTTTATAACCGCCCCACGAGGGGTTTGATAAAACTGACAAACGCAGAGATTTTTTGGCCGGTTATAAAAGACCACCGGTATTTTCTTAATGCAGAAGCCCAGGATAAGAAGCTGCTTTCATCTTGACAGCTTGACCTTTCGGGACGGCCGTCCGGGAAGGAAGGAAGTCGCAGGCGCCGCTGACATCTTAACGTTACGATTTTTAGCTTTCTTGGGGGGAAAAAAAATAGCGTTATCCGGCGATGACCCATTTGGTACACGGGAGACGGAGAGTTCTCCAGACGGAACCGTATCCTCTACTGACCTAACCTCTTATCTACAACGGGCTCCAGAAGCTCACGAGAAAGGGGGGGGGGGGGGGGGTTCATCACGACCTGCGTCCCGCGAAAGGGGGAAATTCCAGCGTGATTTAATAAAGCGTGTAAACATCATGGCTAACAAACCTCGTCGCCGAGGGATAGATAATAATATCCTGCCAACCTGAAAAAAATCACATATTGCCCAGGGATGGGGTTTGTTCCCATTTACGGAAAATGCGAACGTAACGGTGCTCGGCAAGGCCGCCCGTCTACTCCGGCCCTGCCAGGGCGTCAACGGCACCCCCAATTCTTACTGGGACGCTGGCGCCCCCCGCTGGTGACCCCCCTCACCTGATGTAGTCGTTTCTGCAGAGGATCATGCCGCTCTTGGTGTAGCAGGACGTTCCAATCTCGCCCAGCTGGGCCTGACAGCACGAGCACTTCAGGCAGCGGCTGTGCCAGTAGCTGTCCATGGCGTACAGCAGGAAGCGGTCGGCGATCTTGCCCCCGCAGCCCGCGCACCTTTTCCAGGGCAGGGTCCCCGCTCCGCCGGGGGGTGGCTGGGTGCTGCCACTGGGATTCACCATGGTGTCTGTGACAGCGGTGTCTGGGGGGGGGGGGGCAAACAAAAACAGACACAAAAACAGGTCCTTCAGGTTAAGGAAAGTATGAAGCAAATATCACGGGCTTGCAGAGGGTGGCTGATCAGGAAAACCAGGGTCTGCTTACGTCTCGGTGAAACCTAACCCATGCTGAAGAGGCCAGCAACAGCGGAAATGGAGGGTTTGGGCTTGGGTAAGAGCAAGTTTTCAGAGAAGTTTTTTTCACATCCCCCCCCGCAGATGCTCTGACCCCCTCCCGAACTTCTACAATACCCATTACAGATAAGACATGAATAGCCCATCAGTACTGATACATCTGACATTTACAAGGGGGTAATTTTGTAGCAGGAAAGTGGAACGGTATCACAGGAAGGTTTTTTTTATTATTTCTGATGTGCCCCCAGTCCTTCAACAATGCAACTGTGCTCTTTCACCCAGGGGAATTAGCAAAAGCGTTGGGTTTCCAAACATGAGTCATTAAGACGGGGCTTCAGTGAAAACTACACCTCATTATGGGGCCTGAGAGCCCCACGTTTATTTATCGCGCTCCCTTTGTGCTTGGCTGCCAGTTGTCAGACCTGTTATGCTTATTATAGGTAGTTTTCCGAAATGACACCGCAACAGAGGACATGTTTGCTGGTCCGGAGCCTCCTGCGGCTCCCGGTCGCTTCTCCTCCGGCCCTTTCGGCGTCCTTCTCTCAGATTTCATCAGCATGCCAGCGATAGCTTCGGGATCCCAGGTATAAATAGATCGCTCTCCTTTGAGAGGGCTTGTTTAACCTGTTATACAAACACATTTAGACCACTTTTGCCTCCCTAATCTGCCCTTGATCGCTCATCTAAATGCTGCGGTTGTCCCGCGGTTCCTCCGGGCTTAAGGCTGCTGCCTGATAACACTCCGGGTGATGTAGCAATTAAAGCGCCATCGCTTTTCGTGCAGGAGTCTAAATTGTCTTTAAATTGAACCTTCTTCCCCCCGCAACCACTAAAGCAGGTCAATATGCGCTGTGCCAGCCAAGTAATTGTGTGCTTATTAGAGAAAGAAAGGAGCGTGAAAACGATACCGCCGCTAATTAAAACGGTGCAACTTTAAGAGCTTATAAAAAACACGCAAAGTCCATACTGGGTACGCGCCGCTTATTAATTATTCTGGACAAGACGCTTTTTATATAAAAGCATCAAACGCTATTACCTGCGGTATATTAACACACGCTTCAGTGGTCAGTAATAGTCCATTTGAAGCTGGTCTGCAGAATAACATTTTTCTGTCTCAGAAACGGTGTCAGTGTGACAGGCGACAATCAATAGGCGGCTATTTGTTTGGCTTTAAGGGATCCCTTTCGGCCAGAGCATTCCTCTTTAATACTTTCAATTACCGGCGCATCCTCCAGCTCCATTTATTTCTCGCCTTATTAGCTGCGGAAAATGTACCTGGTGTATTTATCGATTCGTATTCGCCGCACACTTTTCTATTTCACTCGTCGGCTAATGCATTTTAATTTTTAATCCTTTCCAATTCCTTCAGGAAAGACTTCATGGAGGACTCGGCCAAATCTTTGTTGAAAGGTAATTAGAGGAGAGCATGGGTGGGTGGAGGGGGGGGGGAGAGGGAGAAAAACGTTACACTAAGAAAAGCATTGAATATCTCCATTAGCTGCAGCTCCATAAGGGCAAGCAGCAATACCTTAGCGCTGATTAAATCTAAAGGCGATGTATCAAAGCGCCCGGTCAGAAAAGTAAGTCTCAGGATAAATAAGACGGGGGCCATCGTCAAGTTTCATTGCCAGTTTCAAGGAAAGAGAGAGAGGGGTGGCTCAAGGGGAGGAAAAAGCTTTTAAATTAAATGGGCTTACTTCGGTAATTACATGGACAGGCAATTTAAGCACTAACATGGAGTCAGTGAAACAGAAAACAGATTAAGCAGCTGCAGGCAAAGTGGTCCCGGTGCCTTTTTAAATCGTGCACTAAAGTAAGGAATATAAAGCGAAATATAATCGGGGGACATTACAAATTCCCTGCGCCACTTCTCTGACAACTTTACGCTCGGATGATCTGATCTCTGTACCGGAGGAGGGGGAAATCCAAAAAAAATACTCTTCAAGCTTTAATAGGGGGACATCGGGGTCTATAGGAGATAGGCGAAACTGAAACTACGAGTATACGTGCATCGACGAGGTCTCTGCTTTTTTTGAGATCGAATGGCGTAATTCTTTATAATTATAGCAATACGCGTATTAAATTAATGTTGGTTCTCAGTTATACTGTACATCATCGTCATCGCGCATGGAGGCAAATTTGTGGATGCCTCGTAATGCAATCATCTCTGATATCCATTAATCGCAATATATCGCAATTAATCAAAGTAAAAATATTACTCAAAAGCCATAGGAATTCAAGGTTTTCAGGAAAACACCTACCTGTTTTCGCCTGCTCAAAATGCAATGGCTGGATCGTGTCCTGATACGGAGATCTCTCCGATTAAAAGCTGTTTATTTGTTGTTGTTATTATCAAAATAAATCGATCGAGCTGACCGAAGTGGTCGCGTCGCAGAATCAGATGTCAAAGGCGAGATGCAGCCCCTCCACTCCGGTATCGCGAACCGTCCTATGAAATATCTCTCACTGCAACCACTTGCAGTCTAATGCAAACGTGGTTTCTGTGTTGTATTTCCACCGGCGCCGATGTTTTTACTGTGGCTTTAAAGGTGGCTCGGGGACGTCCTTGGAAATGCGCCGGCAGACACGCACAGGCATCGTTTCCACGCAGCAGACACGGAGCGTATTAATATTTCTTTCGCTTCTGGGAATGAGTGTCCCGCTTTCCCGCACCGACAGACGACCGTTCGGCTCCCGCGATCCCCCCGCTGCTACATGTGGCGGTGACAGAAGGAAAATCTCAAGTACTCATCTTAGGGGGCGGGCAGGGCTGGAGTGTGCGAGTGACGTAAATCGGCCCGCAGCCAATCGGAGTGCAGCCCATTCAGGCGGAATAACGAAATCGGCCAATCAGAAGGACGCGAGAGTGACTTCGGCGCACCAAGTAAAGGAAGGAAAAATGTAGTTAGTGGCTCGGGGTGGAAGCTGTATCTCCGATCATGCGCTCCAGTCAAAAGTAATGTTGTTTTTGCAGCGTCCTCTGCATAAAATCTACTAAATGGTTAAAAATGCAAAAATATAAATAAACGACAGCTCTGAAATACTTTCCGAGCAACTAGATTACAAATAGGAAAACATTGGGAACTGCGTGCTTTAAAATAAGATGCACCTTTATATAATATTAAAATATTTGATTATTCGTAAAAGATGATAAATGGGCTAAAGATATTCTCTGTTGGGCAAACCGCTCCCCTTTAATAATGGTGTGCAGAGCAGAATTCAGCGTCGAAAAGCGCCGGCAGGCTGGCGTGACTCTCAACACGTCTGGTCTTTGAAAACACGTTACTTGAACCGTGGCAGTGTAATTTAGTTTCAATGTCACTGAAGAAAATGTAGCAATTTATTTGATACGTTCCGGATTTCTCCCCCAACTTGAAACTTTACAGTGGCGCCACCACCTGTCAAACTAAGGGATCGCAGAAACTAAAGTTGTTTTTCTTGTTTATAACTAAAGGCAGTCCTTGTGATTTTTGAAGAAAAATAGTTATGCAATGTAATGCAGGAAAATACAAAACGCTACCTTGTATGTTATCCAGAAAACACTGAGGTGTTCTGTTTTTGGGACAACAAAAACAAGATTAACTATGCGCTTTTAGTAAACGATATGTTTTGGTTTTGCGAAGGATGATTAAAACACCGCAATAAAAGCCAATCTGATGCATTATTTATAGTTCTGTGGAAATGTTCACACCTGAGGCGCGGGTTTGTGGGGCCTCTTGTGCAGTGCAGCGTCACGGACTCAGACCGCAAAACAAAGAATTTAAGAAAAAAATAATTTAAGCGCTGATACATTTATGAGTTACATAATAGTACATGGAAATATAACTATATAGGTTGCTGTTGGTACGTTGTATACTTGGTGTGTAAAAAGATTTCTGGTATTAATGGACTGTGGTCAGAGAATTACGGGCAAATAAGATTAGATTTTGAGAATTTCCTTCAAAGCCTCGTATGTCACAGTGACCACTGGACCCCAGACTGACCCCCGTTTTTTTCTGCTGATAAATTTGGGAATGTCAAGAACACGTGGTCCCACCAGTGCTCATGAACACTGCTCGCCATCGTTTCCTGCTCAAACAGAACATCTGCATGTTCCCTTGATGGAAAACTTTTGTTTTCTGTTTCCAGAGTTAATCTGACGGGGGGGATCCCTGTCGTTACTATTTGGTCCCTAAGAACTGTCAGCATTATGGCTGGTTTGTTATATTCACATTAATTTAACAGGAATCGCTAACCGCTGCCTGCCTCGGGCTTAGCAGTTAGCCGTAAGCTAAAGTTTATCTGCTGTTGTGATGCAATGAAACACCAGGGCTCAGATTCAGGGTCAGCAGGAGTCAGAGGTTAAAGCCCCCCCCCCCCCCCCCGAAAAATAGAGGAAATATTATCCTCAGCCTCCTGATGATACAGGGGTCTTTCTGGTTCCACGTTCATCCTCTGCACCACAACAGAGACTGTCTCACCCAGTCGGGGATATTGAGAAGTGCTCCCAGGAGAAAGGCCGTCGATTTGCTCTGGGCCTTTGGGGAATTTGGCTGCTTCAATGGGAAAGTCAGGCCCAGGCCTTTCCATCCCACCAAAGCCAGAGGACAGCCGGCACAATAACTGCGGCCATTGTGTCTGCAGCCTAGTTATGCCGTGATGCTCTAAGAGCGGTTACTATGGCGCAGAACAGCTAGTGGTGTTCATGCGGGGGCTCGCAGACGGCTAGCCGCCCCCTGCGCCGTGTGTTTGTGTGACGCGTGCCTTTTGTTTCTGCTTGTATATTCGTGTCACACCCCCCCCCCCCACCACCCTTCCATGAAAATCGCAGTGGAGGAAAAGTGTCTTTGTAGCTCCAAAGTTTCGACTCTTTCATTGTTCCGGCGTGTCTGCAATTCCGATTGGCATCCCGAGTCTCCGAGTTCATTAAAACATGTCCGCTGTTTAGGCTATTAATGCTTTAATTGTTCTGGCTCCTCAAGGTCTCTGCAACACAATCCCTTTGTTATCAGTGGAGGCAAACTTATTCCCACTTAATCTGAGGTTCATTTGACGCACAGCCCCCCCCCCCTACCCCACCCCACCCCCGACCACAAACGCAAGAGCAAAGCTGACCTTTTTCATAATCTTGCTTTCAACTGACGGGATCGTGAATTGCTTTCAACCGGTTTATTAATTTGTCCGTTACAAAAGGGCCGCAGATTCTGAAACGCATTAGAAGCCGGTCTCAGTGGAAAAGCTTTGTGCCTTTGTCCCTAATTTAATAAATGGGCCAGAAAAAAATAACAATCCTTCCTTTGCATTGCGATAAAAGCAAATAACGCAGGGCGTCGTGGGAGATTCCTGACAGGCTCTTTGCTCTGTTGTTCTCCGGCAATTTCCAGAGCGCTCATGCTACGGTTGCGGAGTCAGTCGGGGCAGCAAAGTCGCACAAAGGGGAGCCATTTAAGCAACTCAAACGGAGTTTAATGAAAGGGGCGGAGTCACCAAGGCCACTGTGGGCGGAGTCACCAAGGCCGCTGTAGGCCTCGAATAAAAAAAAAACACCTCATCTCCACCAAAGCACCATACACCAAAGCAGGCAAAGCTAACGGCTAACTGTGCTGTTGACCTTGAGGATGCACTTAAGAGTGTGAGCTGTACCGTGTCCCCCCGCTGCGGAGCACACCCTGTTTACCTTGACGACACGGCGGACAGGCCTCGTGCGGCCATGCAAACCCACGATGCGCTGAACTTTCCAGAACCTCAGTCTCGCCAGGGAGGCCCGCCCCGTTAGCACATGCTAGCCCGTCCTTTTGAACGAGCCGCATGAAGGTTCACGTCTGTCGTTCTGTTTCGGGGGAAACGCCAGAGACGCGGCGGAATATTAAAACCCGAGGACAGTAATTAAACACTGCTGTGGTCTGCATGCCGCTGTGGTCTGCATGCCTGATGGACACCCAGCTCGCTGCACCGCTACCAGAGTTTCATGCCTTTTGGTGCGACCGCATATCCAGTTGCACCATCAGCCCACGACTTCACTGGCAAACCATTAGGGCTGTTTAATTTCTTTAAAGCCTTTCAGAAGATGAGTCTCGTATTTACTCGGGGCTAAGCGAGTCCTTCAAAGCCAGGACGCTGCGTCCTTGATGACATCCCCTTCCCCGTGAGCTCTGCACTAGGACTTAATTATACTAATTGTGTTTCCCGGCCGCTCTGGAACGCATTCAGAGAGCTACATGGAATGGGCTCATGTCCAGAATTAACATTGACTTTCATTTATAATTCAGACTTTACCGTTCATTGTTTTCATCAATCAGTGATTAGGCCTTCTTGCTGAAGCCTTTTCCGCGAGGGCCTGGGCCACGGCGGGGGTACGAAGGCCCGTGTTTGTGCACAGAGAGAGAGGGGATGGGAGAGAGGGAAGGAGAGACGGAGAGAGAGGGAGCATTGTGGTCGTCTTTAGAGCAGCAGATTCCTTCAGGGAAGTGGACTGATGAGGAGGGATTTGAGGGAGATTATCTGCCGATGGAGACAATCTGACATCAAAACGCGGGGGGGGGGGGGCGGCTTCGCACAGCAGAGAGATCCTACTTTTGATGTACACAACAGTCATCGCCCCCCACCCCCTGTGCCCCCCGCCCCCGCCTCTCCATGAATACCGTCTGGTCGGCTGTGTCTCTGCTCCATTTCTGTGTGGGGGTCCATCACAAGAGCATCAGCTAATCAACTAATTCGCAGAAGGTTCCGAAGTTAAACAGCTGCGCATTTTAGCGACGCAACTCAGTACCTGGATCAAACGTTCCGCATAGAGGACTCAAACCAACAACCTTTGGGCCAGTGCCACTCCACACACCGATAGCGAAACGTAGTCGCTCTGCTTGTCCGTTAGAACGGGACACTAAACTTAGCCGTGAGGAACCTGGAGTGTGTGCAGAGTTTGAGAGCATGACAGAAAGTCATAAAAGAACAGGGAGAATTATGATGTCAATAAATTAGTGTAGAAAACCTAACAGTAGTACACGAGCAGTTTATGGAACGTGCGACATGTATATATGTCATATTGTTTCTAGACATTGAGTATTTATTACGCTGCTGTTGTTCTGGCAAACAGCTGAGTCCTTCTTTATGATTATGCCATTGAACAGATATTCATGTCCAGACGCAGAATAATTACAATAAAGAAATGAAATATAAAACGCCATATCACAGGTTATAAATGAAAATATGAATGCGTGATTATTTACAAATGACATTGTGTATATGTTGTGTTTTTAAATAACCTTCCTCGTGATATTCCATTATGAAAGTATTTTTTGGAATGTTGCAATATATTTTGAAATAATAGTAATTATAAGATATGGGGTTGTGGGGACACTTTTTTGTTTTGTTTTGTTTGTACCCTGAGCAAAACAAGTTCCTAATGTTTCTCTGAGTTTTATCCCAGGAAGGAAGTATATCTTTCAGTTTCTGTGAAAGTTTGCAGCTTCCATTGAAAACATCTGTATTTCCTCCATATTTATTTCTCCTGCCCAGCATTTGCCAAATATCCTTGTGGGACGAAATGCCGAAAGTTTTAAACCCACCCACCTTGTATTCAAACTATTGACCGTCATCCTTGGCACAAATTTAGCAAAACCCGAAGCTCAAAACAGTTTGGATGCACAAGTGCTTTTGTTGATGAAATCTGTGCCAGCCTGGGGGGGGGCATATGACATTCTAACAGAGGCATCCTCTGAGACGGGATATGGGATCAGAACCTCCTGTCAGCTTGAGCGGGTTGCTTTCAGGGCCCAGGAGGTCCGTGCCGGTGCTGCAGAGGTACCACGCTTCATGCCCGTTACCGCCGACCCGCGGTCCTGCTAACGGAACGAGCTGATCGCACTCAGCATCTCCGGCTCATTATCCGCATGGCCGCGCATGCGCTCGCTCCGCCCTGTTTTCATAGCCTGCTGCTTGAACGCAGCCAAGAAAGAGCACTTTTCCAGACCGGGGTCACGACACCCAGAACGAACAAATAGCACGTTTTGGACAAATTTGCAATTTTACGTCTCAAGTGGCAGCCATTTTTTAATATGATGTTATTGATTGTCTAAATCAATCTTGTGTCAGCCGAGAGCAAATTAGCAGGAGGTTAATTAAATACAAATCAATAATTCCTTAGTAGAGGAACCTGGAAAAGCAGATATAAGCCACCTTCGAATGATTCTGTTACAGATGGCGTTGGCTGGGATGACAGCACCCAGAGCTAAAGGAAACACCATCCAAATTTAATATCTATTTTTTTTTAACCAATCCTACAAAGAATGCATCGATAACCATAAATTAAACAGGCACAGTAAAGGAAGTGGCTTCCAGGAAGGTTTTGTTCTAATTGCATGCTGGGATGTGTAACTGCTATTTCAGAAAAAAGTGCTTATGTTTCTGTGCCTTGTGGTTGGTAACGGAATATCGCACTAAATTTGGTTCATTGGCTTGATAAAGGGTCGGCTTAAATAAATGAAATGCACTGATATTACATTTTCCTGCTGGTGCACATGACAGATAAAGAGGAGCAATATGTTTATTTGCGATCCACTCTGCAGCTGCAAATGGAGCCGAGGGCCCGTCAGTCTGTAAGAGCAAATGGTCTCATTGTGTTAAACAGCAAATAGCCTGATGTCCTGTCAATTGTTTTCGCCGCGAAATATAAAGCAACCCAAAATGGTGTTTCTGAGCAGAACTCCGACAGGCAGGAAGGGAAGCCTGATCTTTTGTAACCGTGATGTACTGCGACGTGACTTTCTGGCAAATTGGCAACACAACGGGACAAACCTCCAGGACCCCCCAACCCGCCGAAAACGCCAATGGAAGTCACCTCGTTCCAAGCCCCCACTCTGCAGCCTCTAATTACACAGATCGGATCGTGTTCAGTGTTAGAACAACACAGCACTAATGAAACCTCACTAATACCTAATGAGTCGCCGTGTCTTGTGATAAATCCCGTAATTATTCAACAGCCGTGAACGGCAGAAAATGCATCAGTCAGGGCATATTAGATAGGCTTCATTAGGACGCCTGCCCCCCCAGCCCCCTCGCCTTTGCGGGTATACACACTTTATTGGCCCCCTACATCCAGTGCCTTAATTGGATGCATATTTCACAACAATAGACCCACTCCTCAGAAGAGCCACTTATATGTCATAACTTGGCGTCGTGTCCGTCGAACCGCTTATAGCCTAAGAATAGGAAAGGGAGCTTGTTCACATAATGGGGGATCTCATCAGATCTCAGATTTCGGCACAAGGCACTTTAATTGGTGCACAAACACTGATAAGTTAATTGCATTATTTTCACAAGATGTGGCACCTTCGTTTGCATTGTGCTGTGTTGTCCTCCTTGCCCCGAGGCAGCGCGGTGAGGCCCTCCTTGCCCCGAGGCAGCGCGGTGAGGCCCTCCTTGCCCTGAGGCAGCGCGGTGAGGCCCTCCTTGCCCCGAGGCAGCCCCCACCGCGCAGGTGAAAGTGTGTAAAAGGTAACCAAATTCAAGCCACATTCATTTACCCAAAGTTTGCTCAGAAAAATGATTCCATAATTATGAGCATGGTGGAGGTGGGGGCTGGAATTGGACAAGTGTCATAGACATACCAGCCCTGTGCCCTTTACATTGCTCAAAGTCCACTTTGTTTCTAAGTTTCTGAGCTGAAGAAACAGGCCGGCCGCCCATGGTGAGCTCTGTGCCGACACCCGGGTACGACAGCAGCAGAGGAATCCCCACCTGGGTACAACAGCAGCAGAGGAATCCCCACATCATGTAGAGACCCCAGCCAGGCAGCCGAGAGCAGCTGCTCAGAATAATGAGGTCAAAATTATAAAATGAGGTGGGGGGGCGATGTTCTCGTAACTCTTTAATTAGTCAAAATGAGCACATAGTGTGTTTTAAAAAGTTAGGTCGACAATTGAACCGAAGCTGTGCGAATGGGGAGGAGATAGTTCCCCCATCAGGGGGGGTGGGGTTGTGTTGTCGAGGCTGTGATGTCCGGTTTGGACACAGCCTCCATCAGCACCAGACGGCTGAGGCTGGTGGAGATCTGAGGAGACTAATCTGGCAGCCCCCCGCCCCCCCCACCTGCTGCCTCATTACCGGCATTCCTGTTGTTGTGAGCCGACAATGAGCGGCAATGGATGGGAAAATATGATTTATCGGAGCCTCCGCCGCCAATTTAGTGGCCCCCAATGAAAGGGGGCTTTGTCTGGGAGTGAGGGGGCACCCCGGAGCGCCATCACATGCTCACACACAAGTTTTTGAGCCTCCAGGATGCGGCCGGGGGGGGGGGGGGGGAAGGGGGTCATCATTTCCCCAGGATGAGTGATTGGGGGGTCCTTACAGATGTTCCTCTTGTTGTCTGTCCAGTGCCTAAGGGGATCACGCTGTTCCGGGCTCTTCTCCTGACAACCTGTGGACACCCTGACATGCTGTGGTCTGAGGGC
>JAUMHC010012685.1:0-13770 GCA_032359785.1 Heteromormyrus szaboi | reverse complement strand
CCCCCCCCCCCCCCCCCCCCCCCCCCCCCCCCCCCCCCCCCCCCCCCCCCCCCCCCCCCCCCTATTCCTGAAAAAGTTCCTGACCATTCTCAAGTGCCAGATGAATACCAGGACCTTAAAGGGGTTTTCAGTAAGTCCCAGGCCTCATCCCTTCTACCTCGTCGACTGTATGATTGTGCTATTGACCTACTTCCAGGCATTAGTCCCCCTAGAGGGCGCCTTTACTCTCTTTCGGCACCAGAGAGGATGGCCATGGAGGAGTATATAGGCCAGGCTTTAGCTGCTGGCATTATCCACCCCTCCTCTTCTCCAGGAGGGGCTGGGTTTTTTTGTTGAGAAGAAGGATTGCTCTCTTCGCCCTTGCATTAACTATAGGGGCCTGAATGACATAACAATCGAGAACCATTACCCTTTACCACTGTTGTCCTCCATCCTGGATCAGCTACATGGTGCCAGGTTTTTGACCAGACTAGACCTGAGGAACGCCATCATCTGGTCAGGATTCGGGAGGGTGATGAGTGGAAGACTGTGTTCAACACCCACTGGTCATTATGAATACCTCGTGATGCCTTTTGGGCTTATTAATACTCTGGCCCTGTTCCAGAATCTGGTCAACAAAATCCTCCGAGACATGCTTAACAGATTTGTTATTGTATATCTTGATCTTTTCCCAGACCAAACAGGACCATGTTCGACATGTCCACAAGGTTCTCCAGAGGCTCCCGATGAACAAGTTATTTGTCAAGGCTGAGAAGTATGAATTTCACAGGCACACAGTCTCCTTTTTGGGTTTTATCCTTGCAGAAGGGTCCATCCAGATGGATCGCGCTAAGGTAAGGGCGGTCAGCCAGTGACCCCAACCCGACTCCCAGAAGAATTTACAACGGTTTTTGGGGTTCGCTAATTTCTATCGGTGATTTATCAAGGGCTGTGGTGGGCCCAGGGTGTACCCCACCTGTGGCAGGATAGTCAGCGGCGGAGTAGATGAAAGAGGCCCGAAGGTTTCCCACAAAAATGAAGAGCTTTATTTTTTCCTTTTCTTAAAAACCAATGCAGGCAAAAATAGAATAATCACAATAATCCAAATCTTAAACAAAAATTGAGCAAAACAAAAAGAAACAGGCATAGGTTTGCCAGGCTATGTCCTACTTGACCCTGTTCAAACTAGCCGTTCCATACCAGCAACCACACATTACCTCTCTTACCAAAAAGAAAAAAAAAAAACCCTCCAACTGAGCCTTGGAGCCTAATACAGCCTAAGGCAAGCTGTAGCCCCGCCCATCCGAGGAACCATTACAAAAACAACTAAGAATCAAAAATCAATTAACTAAGTAACAACACTTATTTCAAAATAATAAATCAAATTAACAAATACAAAATAAACAACAACACAAAACAAACTTTGATCACCCCAAATGCCCTATATGCACCTACAAATACATTTTAATCTCCTTATTGCAGCTAACTTAGCCTGGTTTGCACATGGCACGGGAAGTATTCCAGAAAATATCACCATGGATGTTCTGCTTCTAAGCTTATGCGCTACTTGTATAAATTTATCCTGCAGAACAGCCCTCTTGCCCTTGCCTATGTCGTTGGTGCCCACATGCACCACGACCACGGATCCACCCCGACGGGGGCCACAAGCCTGTCCACACAATTTGGAAGGTCCCCTACATGGGCACCAGGCAGCCAAGACACCGTACGGGATCCTCTATCACGGGTGCACACATAACTATCTACGCCTCTAATACTGTAATTGAATCCCCTACTACAACAACCTCCCTCCTCCTGGGGGTAGGCGGCTCCTTGGTGTCCAAGGGCCCATCTACCTCCCTAGTCTCTTTCGGCTCTAAAACTGGAAGCACCTGAAAGCGGTTATACACCGTCAGTTCAGGTGATGCCGCCTCTGTAAACTGTGTATGCCCTTTTATATGTTTTTGACCCTGCTTGTGATGCACACATGGTCAGCCTACAAGGCATAATAACTCTTTCCTTTAACTCCTTGTTGTGTTGGATGAGAGCAATTTGCTCCTTGAGGTCAAGAACCTTGACCATGACTGAGTCCACTAGCTTATATCGCTCGCAGATGAAGTCCAACTGGACGCAAACATCCAGAAGGGCAAACATCAATCAATATAATAAAGCCTATAAAAATCAAGTCTCAGCGTTCCAATTAATTCCAAAATAATTAAAATAAAAGTGTACCCATATTACGAAGATCAAACATGAAATGGAAAATAATGTGAACAGGAAGATATATTTTGTTTAGTCACAGTCTACTTTGAAAGTTTATTAGTAAAAAGCAAAGACAATATAGGGTTACTTATGCAGAACATTTCACATGGATGCGATTGAAAGTATTTTATGGAGATCAAATAATACAGAATACCATTTTACAGTAAGAATCACACATGAACTCAACCCAGAAGGTTCCCCATTGGCTATGGGGATTGAACTAGGAACTTCGTGGTGTAAGGCAACAGCATAAACCACTGTCCCACTGTACTAGGCACTTGTAACATTTACATAACTTGCGTATTTAATCTGTCTGCAATTCTTTGCCAAGCTAACTCCCTGACTTTATTTACGGCCACAGTATTGTCTTTTGTGTGATTACATCTTTGTATTTTTCATACAGCTCCATCAGCAGCGTTTGTTCTGCGATGGAAAAAAAACACTGCACTCCTTTTACACTCTTTCCGACTCATTTAATCAATGTATCATTCATCCATACATTTAGGCTTCTTAAATATCTCGGGTGTATGCACTAAGTGAGTCTATGCAAGTCTGTGTTGTATGAGCTTTGATTAGGTAAAGCTGAACTATGTTAGTGGAACGATATGAGGCTAAGTTTAAGGATGGCACTAGTTTGAGTCAGACTTTTTCAGGAAAGTTTGGCTTTCTTTAGCTACTTTCATGGAATACCACCCTACATTATTACATAAAAGGAGATGAAGGACTGAAACATGGCTGCATGATGCCATCCTGGACTCCGCAGTGCAGCTCGCTGGATGCTCATTGTTCCGTGCAGACAGGGACAAGGCAAAGTGCAGTAAAAAAAGGGGCGATGGACTGCATTTATATCATCAATGAATGGCGCATGAATGTGAAAGTAATTTCATGTCACTGCTCTGTTATGGGGGCAGCATGGTGGTGCAGTGGTTAGCACTGTTGCCTCACACCTCTGGGACATGGGTTTGAGTCTCTGCCTGGGTTACATATGTGCAGAGTTTGCATGTTCTCCCTGTGTCGTTGTGGGGTTTCCTCCAGGTGCTCACAGTCCAAAGACATGCTGAGGCTGATTGGAGTTCCTAAATTGCCCGTAGGTGTGCTTGTGTGAGTAACAGGTGTGTGAGTGTGCCTTGCGAGGGGCTGGCCCCCCGTCCAGGGTTGTTCCCTGCCTTGTGCCCATTGCTTCCAGGATAGGCTCCAGACCCCCTGCGACCCAGTAGGATAAGCAGCTTGGAAAATGGATGGATGGATGATCTGTGATGGTGGAGCTTTTAGCAGTTAAATGTCCCTTCTATTTGCCGAGAGAATTTAATTCAGTCATTGCTAATGCTCACAAGGCACTAGCAGAACTGTATGATGCCGTAAATAACTCATGAACTTCTCACCCTGAAGGCGACATCAATCACACAAACCTGAAATCAGTTCTGCCCAGATGTCACCAGCATGTAAATTCTGCCACGAGAGCTGAAAACTGCTCATACCAGGTCCATCAACATTATGAATGCTTACAAAGCATTTCCCTCCCCCAGTAACTGATCACATGTTATGGCACTGCATGGCACAAAAATAGAGATGGCAATTTTGGCACCTAGGATCGATCTGTTCCGAAGACATCCGAAACTTCTGGTCTCGATACGGAGTTTACGAAATGTTTCGAAACATCAGTCACATGACCGCCGTGTCATTGTATGGCAAGAGAAAAAACCTATTAAAAAACCCCCAGAAAAAATCGGGGCTTGTTGGTTTGAGCGAGTAGTTTGGTGATTATTATTATTTGAAATCCAATTGTATTAGTGAAACAGGTTAGCAGTTAGTGTGATTTAGGCATAAATATAGTGAGAGACATATAGTAGGTGTAATATCAAGGTTTTGCTTAGATTCAGTTAGAAACATAAATCAAAGTACGCATAGACACATACAGTAGATTACATATACATATATTAACATTGCTAACATAGACAAAGACTGTTGGCTGAAACTGCGTTTTTGCACTGTTCTATTCTATACAAATTAATTAAAACTAAACCATTCCTATAACCTGCTCAACATACACAAACCTCGATAGGATGAGTATTCTAAACTCAGTAGCTAATTAATTACTATGCACACTCAATACTCGGATGGTATGTAAATACAGAAATAATGTTTTAACAATACACAACCTTGGAAACAAATAATCTCTATAAATGATATAATTTAGGTTTTGATTAACTGGGGGAAATTCTAGTGCATACAAATAATCAATATGTTATTGATCCCTGAGGGGAAATTGTCTTTACACCTCCCTCAACTTGCTCTTTGCAGAGTAAGCTGTCCGTGAAGGGCTGCCACCCATAGCAGTGCTCAGAACACTGGGGCCTGGCAGACATGCTGAGGCTGGATTTGAACCAGCAACCTCCTGATTACAGGCAAACAGGCTTAGCCCACTGAACCACACGCTGTACACCTGGTGCGAGCAAAGTAAACATACTGCAGCAGATTTAAAAAGTACATAGTGCACAAATGGATGTAAAATCTTTGAGGAGCAGAATGTGAGACTAAATGTGAATATTTAAAGATGAGAATAATAATCATCTGCAAATAAATTATGTGCAGTTAGAACACAAGGCACCGGATTGTATTATCAAAAGAGAGGATGCTTCCTGACGTATTATGGCTATGGATGGAGAGTGTAACATCTGGAGAAAGTGTGATGTCGGTCACCAGTTGTCTGACGGCTTCGGGCAGCGATAATCCCCAGTAGCATTTTTAGCACAGCATGGTGGAATGAGCCGGTGGCTAAATATGCTCCATTATAGAGGCTACGGAAGTGGATGTGCAGACTTGTTCATAATATTGCTAACATCCTCTTCTCTGCTTCTGATATTAGTGCAAAAGAGGTTTCGCAACCGGACCATACACAAGAGACATTAATAATCTAATGTTTTTATGATTCGTACTAGTTGAATTATGGTTGGCAAAAAGTTATCACACGCTAATTGCAGATATACTGTAGGATACCTATGACAGAATATAAAAATAATCAAAAAGAAATTACATTGTATTATACTGTGGCTGAGAAGGGCAAATCAAATTAGCATTGCATAAAGCAAATTAACATTTCATTAAACAATACAAAAATTAATTAAAATTCGTATGTAAGGCAATCTGGGAAACAACCCTTACGAAAATTAACCATGGTTTTACTATGATTAAATAACCGTGGTTTACAATGGTTTGCCGTTTTTCATGGTTTTTGGGTAACTATGGAAACCATGACTATGGTTTTATCATGGTTTCGCTACAGTTAAACCCTAGTATAATCTTGGTCATAAACCATGGTTTTTGCTTTACCATGGTCTTTGTTTTACCATGGTCTTTCCAAACCATGCTAGTATTATAGGTAGTACCAAAGTACTATGAGGTACCATAGTAAAACTAAGGTTACTGCATAAAAACCATAAGAAACCATAGTGAATTTTCATAAGGGAAAGGGGTGTGCAACAATCGCTTTGACCCCAAAAAGCAAAACCACTATGTCATTACAGCTGAAAGGACCTACCCTTTCCCTGTGATTCTCCGCTTGTAAATTTTTGTCAGTGATTGGTAAAAGTGTTTCGCGTGTTGTAAATTTGTTTTTATTTTTGCAATATTATTTTATGATATGTTAATTTGATTTGGCCTATTCGGCCACCGTAGTATGCACACTTTTGACAGTTCGAGCTTTGTGACATTCATAACTTGCAGCAATAGGTTTTTATTCTGCCGTATTTGCTATAGCTGCAGTTCCGGTCTTTGCCAGCAGGCTGTGCACAACTAGAGTTTCGAAACTTTTCAAAACATTGTTTGTTTCTAATGTTTTGATGATTCGAAATTGCCATCTCTAGGAAAAAGGTGACAATCCACTAGTGGCTCCATGAAAAAAACAGGTTTATTAACATAAAACTTGGAAAGGCACAAAAAAAGGACCACGAAGGGTCAAAAAGCAAACAGGGAAAACAAGAGCTAACTACAAGAATCCTAAAGTAACCTAACAAGGAAACAGGGTAACATCAGGAGCAGGAATATTAAATTAAATTTATATTAAAAAAAAAAAAAAAAAAAGCAGAGTCTGAAACACACAGCAACATGAATACACATTCAAGGACTAACTAAAGAACAGAGAAGACACAAGCACTTATATAGAAACAGGTTAACGACTGAGAGGGCAGGTGCGGAACATGCCAATTAACCAATCAACCAAGACATAGAGCAACAAGCAACAGGTGGGGCGAGTTACAATAACAACTGAAGTAGGTCTTTAATATCAGTAGTAGTCCGTGTTTCATTTTCTTTCCCCAGTCTGGTCATTGTATTCTCCGTCTCCGTTTTGTCTGCCTTACCTGTAATTATTTTATTATTTACTGTCTATCATTGTCTCAAGGTTCAAGGTTCAAAGAACTTTATTAATCCCAAAGGGAAATTGCTTTGTCTTGGTTATACAGTTGCTCTAATTTATTTACCGGGAAGAAAGAAAAAAATTAGGAGAAAGTACATTATATTATATATAGAAATAAAAATTTAAAGAGAAAATAACAATAAATAGAAGTAAAATATAGTAGAATTAAATATAGCACACAATTAAGTTACATAATGCACTAGAAATGCAGTGTAAATAAGAAGAAATATTGCACAAATATTTTGTTATCGGATATTGCACTTGGAACCTGAGTTGGGAACAGTAGTGTTATAAAATATTATTGAATATTATTGAACAGGAACTACTCATAGTTACAGAGAAGAGTTATATAATTTTATGGCCATTGGGAGAAAAGATCTCCTGTGGCGCTCTGTAGAACACCTGGTCATAATCAGTCTCTGGCTGAAATTGCTCCTCTGGTCGGAGAGAACTCTGTATAGCAGGTGAGAAGGATTGTTCAAGATATTTGCGTATTTTGGACAGGATCCTCCTCCTTGCCACGACATCAACAGAGTCCAGATCCAAGCCCAGTACAGATCCGGCCCTTTTAATGATCTTGTCCAGTCTGTTTCTGTCTGCTGATTTCATGTTACAGCCCCAACAGACCACAGCATAAAAAATGACACTCGCCACAACAGATTCGTAAAACATCCGAAGAATGGTATTACAGATGTTGAATGACCTGAGCCTTCTCAGAAAGTACAACCTGCTCTGTCCTTTTTTGTAGAGTGCCATTGTGTTAACTGACCAGTCCAGTTTGTTATGCAGATGCACTCCCAGGTATTTGTACTTAGAGACAATGTCCACTGTCTCACCCTGGACAGATATAGGAGTCACAGGTGTACCACTTTTCCTAAAGTCGACCATCAGCTCCTTAGTTTTCTTGATGTTGAGTTGTAGATGGTTATGCTCACACCAGAAAACAAAGTCATCCACCACAGACTGGAGTACTCGGAGATGTCACCGTCCTTAATACATCCCACCACCACAGAGTCGTCAGAGAACTACTGTAGATGGCATGATTCTGAATTATATTTAAAGTCAGTTGTATAGACGGTGAAAAGAAATGGAGACAGAACAGTCCCCTGAGGAGCACCAGTACTGCAGCTCACTGTGTCAGATACACAGTTTTGTAAACGGAAATGTATTTTTACTGTCTAAATATATGTATTCAGCTAGTGTAAACATGCACGCTGCTATCACAGCGAATGTGAGGCTGAGACTGAAGCATTACCCTGTGTTTCCACGGAGAGACATGCAGCGTGACTCATCCCCGCGCGTACAACTTATCTTAGGTCGGGGTTCACGGTTCGACTAATGAGATTCAGATCGAGTTCTAGGTCATTTTTTTTAAACTGGTTGGTTCGACTTTTAAGAAATTCAAGTTCTAACGAGTTCAAGAACTGAGGTACCACTGTATATTGTATTATGCACATTTTTGACAGTTTGAGTTTCGTGACATTCGAAACTTGCAGCAATAGGTTTTCTTTCTGCTGTATTTGCTATAGCTGCAGTTCCTAGTACAGTAGTTTGTACAACTAGTGTTTCGAAACTTTTCAAACCTTTTCAAAACATTGTTTGTTTCGAATGTTTTGAAATTGTTTTGATGATTCGAAATTGCCATCTCTACTCTTTACACTACTCACCCATGATTGCACAACAAAGTTCAGGTCCAACCACATCATTAAATTTGCAATGGACATGACAGTGTCCCATGACACGACAATAATGATGTTTCATCATACACAAAGGAAGTGGCAAGACTTGCTGCCTGGTGTAAGTGTAATAATCTCTCTCTTACTGTCGTGAAGACAGGTCCACCCAGTTCTCACTGCTGTAGAGAGGGTCAAAATTACCAAGTTCCTGAGTATCCACATCACAGACAACCTTACTTAGTCTCTAAATATAGTTTCCATTGCCAAGAGATCATGGCAGCATCTACATTTCTTAAAAAACTACAGAGACCAAGGATCCCCTCTCTAATCCTCACCACTTTCTATAGGGTAACTATTGAAAGCCTCCTGTCCAGCTGCATCAGTCAGTATGTTTATATGCACACTAAGAAAATCATATTGTTGAGTTAGCTACTAAAAACAGACGTTTAAAGTACATGTAAAGATGTTAGTCTGACTGAAATCATACTAAATCAAATTTCTCTTAACATTTTTGTAAGTGTTCAATCGTACTCAAACTGGCCTAGGCGCTCTGCACATGCTCCCATTTCCCCCACTGAGCTTTGACCCAGAAGTGACAGAAGAAGCATGGCGCATAGCAGAGGACGTAAAGCACATATGAAATGTACAGTGCTGTAAATCTGTCCAATTCACAGCTCAACTAAAGGGCGCTTTTCCATTCCACAAAGTAGCATACTTTTAGTACTTCAAAAACAAACCAAAAGTATGGTAATTCAAGGTGCTCGCTTTCCATTGGCATAAAAACTGGTACTGGCACCAAATGATATTACAACTCGAGGCGGGTATTTCATACTGAATTATAAAAATGACTGTAGTATATCATAGGGCTGGACAATATGCGATATTAATACCAGCATCCTGTTATGCACATGCAGTTCTTGTATCACTAGTCAGCTAGATTAAGATCAGGCTCTGTATTACCTTCATTCTACATAAATATTATGGCACAGGGAGTTTAAGCTTTGCTAAAACATTTTTACTCTGGCATAGGGAAAGACTTAGCTAGCTTTCCAATTTTAATTATTATTTCGTATTATATCGTTCAACATTAATGGTGCCTTTCTAGATGCACCATAGAGTGCAAGCTCCCCAAGCCATGTGCTTTAAAGCTGGATGGTCCCTCTCCTTTTTAGCTTGGAGGACGCAGCGTCCATGATTTCCAAAAAGAATGTAAAATTTTGATTCGTCAGACCACAGGACAGTTCCCCATTTTGCCTCAGTCTTAAATGAGCTCAGGCCCAGAGAAGTCTGCAGCATTTCTGGATCATGTTTAGATATGATTTCTTCTTTGCAAGGTAGAGTTTCATCCTGCATTTGTGGATGCAGCAACAAACTGTGTGAACAGGCAATGGTTTTCAGAAGTGTTCTTGAGCCCATGCAGTGATTTCCACTACAGAATTGTGTCTTTTTAATGCAGTGCTGCCCGAGGACCGGAACATATTGGTTTTTGACCTTGTCCATTGCGCACAGAGATTTTTCCACATTCTCATATCATGTGCTGCAGATGGTTAAATTCCAAAATTCTTTGCAATATTACTTGACCATTATTCTTAAATTGTTGCAACATTTGCCGATGCAGTCTTTCACAAAGTGGTGAAACTCTCCCCATCTTCACACAGAGATTCTGCCTCTCTGGGAGGCTCTTTTTATACCTGTTACGTGGTTGAACTGTTTTTTTTTTTTTGCTGTATGTTTGAGTTTGTCTTGTAGGTGGCAATTGATTGGTGATGGATTACATAACGGCTGGGGCCAGCCTTCCTGCCTATAAAGACCACCCTTATTTCAAGATGGCTCTCTCTCACCTTGGTTTTACCCAAGACTGACATACAGTACTGGCACCCCTTTTTTTGTAATAGTTTTGGTATTGTTTATTGTTAAGTTACCTTTATGGATATGTTGATCTTTGATGGGTTGCTAAATTCTTTTGCACTTTTGGTTTAGGTTTAGTTAGTAAGTTAGTTTTCGGAAGACTCACCTACTTGTTTGTGTGCTTCTGGACGTTAGTTGGGAGGTAGGCAAGTTGTCTGTACTTCTTAAGAACTAAGGGTAGGGTTTTCTTTTCTTTTTTTGTGTTTTGCATCTTATTGACCTGTTGCCAATTTACCTAATTAGTTGCGAGATATTCACCCAAGTGTTTTGTTTCAGCATCACACAACTTTTCCAGTCCTTTCTTGCCCTTGTCCCAGTTTTTTTGAAGCCTGTTGCTTGCATCAAATTCAAATTGAGCATATATTTAAACAATACAATTTCTTAGTTTCAACATTTGAAAGTTATTTTTATATAGGATTTGCAAATCATTGCATTCTGTTTTAATTTACATTTTATATAGTGTCCCAATTTTTTGGAAACAGGGTTGTATATGTTGAATCTGTTTAAAGGCAATTCTAAGAGAGTTTTAAGCAAAAATGGGGCACTGAAATAAATATTATATTAAATATAATATCATCCATCCATCCATTTTCCAAGCCGCTTATCCTACTGGGTCGCAGGGGGTCCGGAGCCTATCCCGGAAGCAACGGGCACGAGGCAGGGAACAACCCTGGACAGGGGGCCAGCCCATCACAGGACACACTCACACATATAATATCATGATAATTATTAATATTGTTTAATATGAAAAAAATTATCATGATAAAATACTTTGCTATATTATCCAACCCTAATACACATCCAGTCTCTCCTTTGACCTAGGCACTCCTACACACAGTTCTTCACACTGTACACATCGCTGCACACCATAAAATGCTTTATTCACAGGGAATGGAACTCAGTGTCTGCCTTTCCTTTAAGTAAGACAGGTCCCAACCACAGCACGGAGGCCAGTGTTAACTTAAACTAAAATTAAGTGGCACAGCAAGACCCTGATAGATCTTTTATAATGATGTCTTAGAAAATACAATTGCTACTTGTGACTCAGAAGAGATGAAAGGAATGTAAGAAAAAATTAATACCAATGAATATGACAGAGAATATAGAGTTCATAAAAGGAGAAAATGAATGAGAGAATAAGAAATAATAAAACAGGGATTGAAGGAAGTGTTTTGAAGGAACGCCAAGTCAGATGGATTATAAATAAAATCGAAACCTGGAATGTTGTACAGGCTGTAACACAAGTTAAGAACCTTTTCTATTCCAGTTTGCATCATTTCAGTGTAAATGTGTCATTTTATCATCCTATTGCCAATGTTGCATTGTAACCCATTTTGTGTTTCTTGGAAATGATTCAACAGGGGTGGTCATTCTGAGTACACAGTGGGCATTTTGTGAAGAAAAGAATCTGGTAACTGCAACAGTGTGGTATTGGAAATAATGCACTGCCTTGCAGTGTAGCCTCACCCCTGCTGGCTTGCAGTTGGATTCCATCCCCTGGCTGTGTGTGTGTGTATTTTACATTATTTTCCTGCAATTCCATGTGTTTTCTCGTGGTATTCTGGTGTCGTCTTTTAGCCCAAAACCATATAGCTGAGCAAATTGGTCCCTCTCGATGGGTGACTGTGTGCAAGTCTCCCCAGCCATGCACTAGCATCTCACTAAGGGTATCCCTTGCTATGTGCCCAGTTCTTGCTGAGGCTCACTATGACTGTGTACTAATTAGGTGGTTATGGAAGATAGATAGATGAATACACTAGTTCATTTAGATTTGGGCTGTTGAACAGCAGTCTTCAGTTTTAAGCTCTGTTTCTCCAGGGCTTCAAATAATTCACCAATAATTCAAATAAATACCAATTATATTTTCCCTGAATCTATGACTAACAGCTTATTACATGACTTAATTGTTACTTAGCATGTTGAGCCTAACATCTAGTGCACCTGAGCCTGTTCTTTTTTCACAGTTAAATTGCTACAGTATAACAAGGATATATGCCAGCCAAGTCATTTCCTCAAAGACAAACCTAATTACTGTGATGCTTTGGTCACTTCTGTGCTTGACATTTATTGCAAGTGGAGCAAACTGCATGATTCAGGCTAGCTTGTTACAGTAAAAGAACTTGAGCCATTCCTCCCTGGCAGCAGTGTGGTCCTGCTAAGGCCTTTCTGCGTAATGCATGAGTCCAGAATACTCTACAAATGTTCAGCTGCTGTTCAGATACCAGGAAGGGAACTTCAGTTGTATACTGATAGTTTACCCGCAAGTATATATAAATATAATCTTTGATTTAAATTCAAATATGGCTCTCAAAGATCCATTTCATATTCACATTTACCACAGGAAATATACATGGGGACAGTAGGGAAAATTCTTGTGTAAATACCTTGTGTTATCCTGTTCTGCTTGGAAATTGTACATACCTGACAATAAAAATTGTGCAGTCGGGTTTGTGCCAGTACCTGCTAAAGTTTTCCATGCATCCAAGTGACAGAGACTGTAAAGCATGCCTATTTGTATGTGGACTGTTGGATCGCTGCACCAATAAAACACTCTTTCTTAAACATTCATGATAGGGGTAATGGGCCTCATTCACTAATACTTTCTTAAGAATTCTTTTAAATTTGTTCCTGCGAAATTTGTTAAGAACAACCTACGCCGGATTCATGACGTGTTCTTAAGTAGCAGAATTGTTCACACCTTCGTTCTTAAGAATGGTGAATCCCACATCTTCGTAACTGAAAGCGCGTGCCAGTTTGTCCTAATTACAGTAGCATAGGGAGACACTCTGCAATTTCACATAAAAGGGCATGAGACTGTAGGGCCATGTGCAAGGAATGGCAAAGAGGCACGCAGGCTGTGAGCTGCTTGGCACTAAGAGGAAAAAAAAACTTAAGTAATGCTGAAGTATAAGTATTAATACAGTAAAATCCCGTTATAGTGGACTCTCTTATAACGGAATCTCATCTATAACGGACGAGGTCCGCTGGTCCCAGCCGTGTGCCTTTAAGAACATGCAGAAAGAGTATCAGATATAGTGGACTCGAATTTAATGGAATTTCGCTTATAACGGACAAACAATTTAATTCCCAGCGCCGCTTTTAGCTGTAGTTTTGTTCGGCTATAATGGACATGCAGCTCCACCGACAAAGCACATGGCGTGCCGGTGATATCCAGCGCAGATACGTAGTCGGGATTATTAATAGTCACGCATCTGCTGAGGTAAAGTTCGATTACTACATGTACAATATAATAATTTATAATCATTTAATGGGGTGTGGCATGAGTAAATGGTGTCCTGTAGTTGTGTTCTGGGCATACAGCAACTCTCCATATAACGGACTTTGGATATAACGGACTGTTTTTCCAGGTCCCTTGAAGTCCGTTATAACTTGATCTTACTGTACAGGAGGTAAATGCATGTTATTTAGTAGCGTAACCAGTGGATATAAAGCCCCAAAGAAAGCTGATATATGGAAAGATATCACCTTCTCTGTGAACGCTGTGTGCCAAATAAATCTAAATGATCTTCAAAC
>JAUMHC010012684.1:0-14707 GCA_032359785.1 Heteromormyrus szaboi | reverse complement strand
TGCGTTAAAAAATTTAATCAGATTAATCATGATGATGGATTAATCCGCGTTAACCCATTAATTTTGACAGCCCTAATAAAGGCCAATTTTTTTTACAATTCACTGTCCTTTTTTCATGCTCTGGTAGTTTTTCTGTATGTTTCATGTGAATTTTGCCTCCTTAACCCTGACACGTATGTGGGATTTATGAAGGATTTGATGCTGAGCTCAGCACTGCACCGGGGCAGATATGGAACTTGTGCCCATCACTGGCTGTTCTTGGGGGGGAAGTGTAGGGGGCAGGGGGTACCGCTGGGGAGCCCATCAACGATGCTCCATAAAGGGGAGGACTAGAGGGATGAATTTCCCAGCAGCCTCAACTGGGAGGCCGTAATGCGAGACAAGGAGGCTAATGATTATGATAACAGACCATGACACATCTTAATAGAATGTCGAATATTTGGCAGATTAAGGGGGAAGAGAGATTGTTAAATTGCCCTCTTTTCTGAACCACATCATTTTGTAAAATAGATGTAATAAATGGACATTCAAATTATATATTTAAGGGTCTTATATCATTTACTCATGAATAATAACTACTGCATGAGGGAAAGTTTTAGAATTTGATGAGTGAGGAAATCTTATTTTTGAAAGTGTAATATTTAATTATTTTATTAGTCTAAAACAGTTTAAAGGATCAATTTTGTGCCAGATTCTGTTTCAGTTGGGAGGTCCATACGTCATTCCAGTGCTGTTGGTCAGGATGGAGGCTTGTACACAAGACCAATATTGAAGAAGGGGGGGGGGCAGGATGTTCCTCCACCCTGTAGTGCTGGCAGCTTGCAGGAGATGATGTACAGCATGTGTGCCTTCAACATGTGCTCAGAGGCGTGTCATGTAGACATCAGGAGAGAAACGTGATTGGTCGGAGTAGGCCATACCTCTGGGTCCATGAATATGTTGCAATTCTTATATCCATTCAGCACAACGAACCAAAATAATTTGAATCGGAATCTTTATTGCCACACGACCAAGACTGGTGGAAATTATTCTTGCCGCAGCTTGGTACACTTAGAGACATGGCAACAGACAATTAACAATTACAGACAGAATAAACACAAAACACAAGATTGGTTGGGTCTGTTAAAAGGACCGACAACTCTGGACTCACAACACTGTATCTAAGTCTATTTATTTATTGCACTTTCTGCTTCAATGTCAAACCTCTGTAGCACTTTGCACAATCTTTCCCACCAATCAAGTGGTTAACTGTATCTTTCTATCTCTGTCTAAATGTCACATCTATATTGTGTTTCCCTGGCTTAGTATTTGCATTTTGTTTATTGCTTGTTTTTCATTTGCACTACAAACGATATTTCAGCTCAGTGCACGATTCCACCCATCATATATCTGAAGCTGACAATAAAAGATACCTAGACTTCTGAATCTGACTTTGACAGAACATGTATTAAGGATTCATTACCTTGTGAATGTGGAGGGTGCCAGGATGACCACCAAAAAAACATTTTCCCTCCAGTATATATCTCTCTGCTCTTCCTGCATCTCAGCCATGTAGAATCCCGTGAGACGAGTGTGGTAACATATCCTTGATGTGTGGGAATTGACTTTTTAAAGGCAAGGGGAAGGTTGGTATTGATTTCTTTGCAACATTTGATCAATATCTTGCAGTGTGGTGGCGCATATCAAAGTGGAACGATGTAGACAGTCCCAAAGTTCAGATTCTAACTTTTTGTGTATATTGTCACTCTGTTTTTATTTTTTAGTTTGTTTTTCAGGCCCAGGGGCAAGAGGAATGCAAAAAGAGACGTCAGATATCTGTAAAAACTTCTTGAAAGGTTAGTGAGTCTTTATTCACCATTGGGGAGAACTTTGGATGCAAATATTATTTATCAAAATATAGCAGATTTCTTCTTAGAGACATTACCATACAAACTAGGAGACAGATGTGGAATCTGCTGAAGGTATGTTAGCTCTTTTTATCAAATAAATTAATTTTCATGTTATTATTGTAAATAATGGTCATAACATTAGGCTGAAGGGGAAATGTGAAATACCTAAGTTTTGTTCAATTTAATTTAACTGTTGCCTCACACCTCCGGGCTGAGGGCTTGAGTCTCTACTAGGGCTCCATGTCTGTGGAGTTTGCATGTGGTTGTGGGGTTTCCTCTAGGTTCTCTGATTTCCCACTACAGTCCAAAAACATCCATCCATCCATCCATCTTCTGTAACCTCTTGTCCTATTAAGGGTTGCTGGGGGTTTGGAGCCTGTGGGTGCAATGCCGGATTGGGCAGTAATCCATCTCAGGGCACACTCACACATCACACCTATGGGCGATTTGGGAACTCCAATTAACCTCAGCATGTTTTTGGACTGTGAGGAGAAACCATGATGGTCCCAGAGGCAACAGTGCTAACCACTGCATCACCATGCTGCCGCATCCAAAAATTGCCAGATTGTCCATGTGTCTTCCCAGCAATGGGTTGGCGCCCTTTCCTGGGTTATTCCCTGTTTTGGACCCATTACTTCTGGGCTCCTGAGTTCCAGACTCCCTGCCCCTGCATCACACAAGTAGATGGATGAAGATGGATGGATTCAGTGATGAGTGCAATGGTGCCTAAAGTCACTGCCCTGTGACCTGATGGATGTTGTCTGAAACCCCAGGGGGGGCTGTGGACTTGCCTTCTCATGCTCTTTACTTTAATTCCTCCAGTAAAATGTTCAGCCATGTAAGTACTCAAAAAGCGGTGGTTAAAGAACATTTCCAGACTGATGGATGCCAAAAAACCTGCGGATTCTCTTGAGCATGCGTCTTGTTTTCTAAGATTTGGTTGTCAGGCAGATGAAAATGGCTGTAATTATCGCAGCACAGCACATGGCCACTTTGCTCTCACTGAGTTGACATTTTGATAAAGAAAAAAAAATAAATAAATCTAGAGCAATCAGCGCCCTACCTTGGGCTTCCAGCTGGCATGGAGATCCACTTCTGACATGTTTGCACACAGGACCATATGCATCTCTCACGCCTCTCTCTACCGCCCTGGTGCTGTTGGGTCTCTGTTGGGTCTCTGAGGTTGGCCTGGCTCAGTGCCATAGTATTCCTTACCACCTCAGCCACTCCTACCACCAATTTACCAGTCCTGGGGGCACAACTGGGACAACTGGCATAGTGGGTCTGTGTGAAGGGGACAAGGTGTGGAAGTTCTGGGGGGCGGGGAAAGCTATAGGACACACCCCTCCACTAACCGCAAATCGGTTACTAAATCCTAATAACACATCCAGACCAGAGAGCTGGAATGAGAGAGGGAGAGTTTTCATAGTACCTGGATGCTACTCTTGTTCCTTTGTCATGACTCTTGCATCTTCACTGCCTGTTGGTGAATACTACTTTACTTGTTTGCTTTAACCAGTGTGGATTTACTATTAGTCTAGAATTTTTGCAGTTATTAGTGGTGAAAGAAACTTACTGAGTGGTAGTCTGAATCTAAGAATTGTTCCATCCTGCTAGTTCTTGAAAAAATAAGATTGTGAGGGACCAGGCTGCCTTCTGGTGACTTAATGTAAGCTGCTGAACTGGACAGGCAACGCTTGGAGGTAGGGAGGGTGCCCAGGGATTTGCTGATTTGGCCCTCCTGTGGCTGGTCAATCAGGCAATTGTTTGATCAGCTTGGGTCAGATCACTTTTAGGTTGCTGAGCAATGAGTTACCACATGGATTTCTGGTCTAAGGGTAGAAGCAGGGCCTGGACCTTCTGATTAGGTTCCTGTGATCTTTGATGGGAGACCCCGATTAGCTGATAGGGTTATTGGCCTGAAGGTCTTAAACTTCAAAGGCCAATGTTGGAGCTTATTTATTTATTCATTCATTTTTAAGTCCCTTTCCTCATCACAATCTACTTTCCATTTTGATATTTTACTTCAGGCTGAATGGCTTGGTGCACATGTCACATATTTAGCTTCTGATTGCATTTTGGATTTGGAAATTTCTGATCCAAACAGTTCAAAACAGAACCAGAATGCAAATGGAATTTCTTGTACTCAATTCCAGCTCTTTTCAATCCATAATTGGACTTAAGTCCCCAATCTACCAGTAAATGTTTAGTTAGGCCTATTTATAGCAGACTGCAAGAAAAATAATAATTTCTTATGCATGTTGAAATCTCTGTAAATAATTTGTAAGTGTGTTGCTGAGAATTATGCACATATTTATATGTATGGCATTAAGTAGTGCTGATATAATCTTTATGCATGTAAATATGCATGTATGCATGAGTCTGTCACACCTGCCTTGTATTTATAATCCAGCAATTGAGCCTGGTTTGTGTGATCTTGCTCTAAGCCAGAGGTAACTGAATCCTATTTAAACAGAGCATTTGCTTGCTGCTCAGTCATTATCATCGTTCTTTGAGTGTAGGGTTCAGAATCTAGCTTGTGGGGCTAGGTTTGGTCTGTTTGTGTCTTGCACCTGGGTTTTGGTCAAGGTTGGTGACATTGCTACCAGCTTTGTAGTTCTCTTTCCGAGTCCATGGTTCTGGAGGGTCAGCATCTTGTCTGGAGTTTCTGGTCCTGGTTAAGCAGTGTCTTGTTCCTGGGTTATGGGCCTCATTAGTCACTGCACCAGGCAATCTACACTTTGTTTTTCGGTTTGTTGCCGTGCCTCCGATTGTGTTTCAGCCTGTTTCCTGGGTCTTGCTTCCCGTCCTCTGAGCTTGAGTCTGCCTTTTTGTGTACCTCTTCCGGAAGACACTCAGTCAGCAGATTCAAGCCCCAAGTCCCATTGGTTACCTGTTTCCTGGAGTGTGCTGTATTTGGCTCTTCAGAACCAGTGGTGCTGTGGATGTATGGCCCAGTTTGGGGAGCTCTGTTTAGGACTTGTGAAAGCCAATAAATATGTTCTATTTTTTAAACCAAATCCTTCTCTTGAGAGACCCAATGTTCTGAACCACTTCACCAGCGTACCAACCTCACCCCATGCGTCTTCTAACCGCTCATCCTGGTCAGCCTCACGGGGACCAACATCACTGCTGGCTATAATTTTCTTACCTGGCATCCCAGCGGTGTTTGTGCCAAGAAGATCAGTGTCGTGTCCGCCAGGATGCCAGGACTTCGGAAGTGGACTGCTCTAAGCCATACGTCGTCTGCCGGTTGACAAGCTCCCAGAATCCAGTAAATCATACAGTGGATTCCTCTGCTGCTGATGGGGACGTATTTATACTGCACAGGGGACACAAAAAAATCCTTTCTGAATTTTTTCCCCTTTGTCGTGAAGCATCTGTTCAGAAAAAATATAGTCCAAGGCCCGAGAAAGCGTGGGTTGATGGACTCCCAGATAAACCAACAAACAGCTGAGAAACAAATCACACTTCAGCATGAAATTGTCTTTGACAGGACATCTCTGGGCTCGCTGTAGAGCTGCTGCATATTACATCGGGGGCACTCGCTTCTGCAGTGTGTTAGGTTTGTGGGCGTTACTCCTGTTTCATTATTCAACAGCTTGACTGTGTGGGTCAAAGTGTCCCGCTACTAATAAAAACATGTTACAAAAAAAGTGATTTATTTTTAATAAAAAAGAAGTGACAGGACTGAATGGCGTCAGCACACTGCATCAATCTGTTCGACAAGCATGCATGGTTGAGTACAAAGCTAAGATCTGCTAAAGCCAAATGCCCTATGCAAACTTAAATTTCTATATAAATTCAAATTGATATACTGCATTCTCATTGGACATATTCCCATCCCGCAGCCTAATATTATGCACCATAAACAGTCCAGGGAAATTGCTTCAGCGATGACAATAAGCAAGTCATTAAGCAAACCGACCACCAATTACAATGATGTATGTGGCCTAATGTTCATATTTATACACTGCAACATCTCCCGAGGTTTTAAAACTCCCAAAAATGGACTGAGTAGCAGGCAGGGTTGCATCAGCACTTGCTGAACTTCTGTGCCTTGTGCAGTGGATGCAGAAATACCAGCAGTGCATCTGCACTATAAAGAACCAGAATAGAAGTAGGACATTGAGGTGTTTTTTAACCAGGATGGAGGATATACATGGCATCACATTAAGAAAAGCTCCAGACATGGTGAAAGTCACACAGCAAGGACATAACCGACAAGCTGAGCCTGAAAACTAAGCTGGCATATATTAAAACTAGTGCTCTAGTGTCTTTGAATTGAATTGAGGCAACTCAATTTAAGCCAAAGAGAAACTTTGTTTGCACTTTCTATGAATGCCATGGTTATAAGAATCTATAATCACATTATAATGCATCTACAAAGCATAAACATGTCTATAAATATTTATATCTAAATTTCTGTATCTGTCTTGCTTGTCTGCCTTGCATGTCTGTCTTACTTGTCACTGTTAGTGCACTCACCTTGGGGTCTGAGAGTAATTATAAAGGTAATCTCAGTCCTCCATGTGTTCTGTACATATGGTGGAATTCACAATAAAGGCTTTTCACTTGACTCTGACATAAAAAGGCATAACTCATTATAGCCGTGTTTATTATGCATTATGACTGACTTATGAAGCTCTCGTCTATAATGCAGTATAGATACCTTCATAATGCAGTACAAAGTCTCCTTAATGCTTATACCGACCATTATAATGCATCAAAAAGGTATCTATAGTGCCTTATAGATATGAGCTTCTTTGGAGCTTATAATGTATTATAATCAACGCTATAATGCCTTATGACTGTTAATAGAAGAAGGTGCAATGCTTTATTCATTCTTATACTGCCCATTATAATGCATTATGAAGGTATCTAGAGTACATTATAGATTTCAATTGCGCTTATGAAATATTATAATCAATACTACAATGCTTGATGACTGTCAATGAAGATGCTATAATGCTTTCTTAAAATTTTTGCCGACCATTATAATGCATTATGAAGGTATTTATAATGCAATATAGATGAGAGCTTCATTGGAGCTTATGAAGTATTATAATCAACACTATAACACTGTATGACTGTCAATAGAAGAAATTGTAATGCTTTATTCATTCTTATACTGAGCATTATAATGCATTATGAAGGTATTTATAGTACCTTATAGATGAGAGCTTCAGGCAGGGGCGCCGCCAGAAATCTTGGGCCCCATGAAAGATTCGAATTTTGCCCCCCCCCCACAAATATTATTAGCCCCTAACCGGGCCCCATGTCAGTGCTGGGCCCCTAGAATCGTTCTAACCTTTCCCCCCTTGGCGGTGCCCCTGGCTTCAGGTAAAGTGTTACTGAAATTTATAACTGTAAGAGCTACAAACAGAATTTGTGAAGGTCCTTGTGACTGTGGGGTCCTGTTTTAGATTTAGTTTCAGGATATTCTCTTAATACAGTTGGAGGGAAAATATGTACAGGTTAGGTCTGGTAACACAAAAAAAAAAAAAAATTAATCTATTCATTTGACCTTCTACTTGAAGGCACATTTTACTTTGCCAGACTGTTGTGGTGTCACACAGGTAGAGGCATAACTAAGCTGTCAGCAGAATGGCACTGATTGAAAATTATGCCATGGCTGACGATTCAGGAGAATAATTACACGTATCCATCATGCTGAGCACTTTTCTTGACGATTGCTTCCAGGTAGAGTTCTGCGATTCCCTCTCCAAAGCCATATTTGCATAGAAAACAGTTTTTGTTTCTATTTCAGTATGAATAAAATATACAAAAGACAATATGTATGATTTATATTTGTGCGTCCTGTGGGAAAATGCTGACACACATGACTAATATAAAATAGATATGAAGGCGGTCATAATGATTATAAAACTTACAAATTACAACCACATGTCAATGCACCCACCTGTCTGTCCTCCAACCACATGTCAATGCACCCACCTGTCTGTCCTCCAACCACATGTCAATGCACCCACCTGTCTGTCCTCCAACCACATGTCAATGCACCCACCAGTCTGTCCTCCAACCACATGTCCAGTACAGGGGGGGATCTGGACCCTTTACCAGGCAGCGCAGGCAGGAGGCTGGGGACAATCCTCAGCAGGATGTCAGTCCATCGGAGTAGGACCATATCTTTTACAGAGGTGGAAAATTCAGGTTCAGGAAATATAAATCCAGACCAAGGTTTTGTTAAAGCCAGGTTCAACCAACCAAAACCTTGGTTCGCATTTGTACTTTCTGGACCAAAACTTCCCACTTTTAATTACAAAATACATTCCCTGCTTTAATTACAAAAGATCTGGTCAGAATGAAGTATCTCAGGTCCTTAGTGTCAGTACCATACACTGCTTTTTTGAGAGGTGCAGGGATAAATTTGGCATTGGTTATCAAAAAGCCACAGAAGGTAGACACTGTCACAATCAAACAAAGGGGGCACTGCCCCCCACCCCCCATGCCTGCATAACATGAGCGTCAAAGTAATTATTATACAATTAGCATTTATGCTCATACACCAACAGCAGAGACCTTCACCTCTGTGACACAGAGAAAGTCAGAAATACAGGAAGGGGGGCCCATGTCACCTGTCCGTGATTCTCCTCTAATGAGGGAGAGACCTGGAGTGAACAAGACCCTGTCACACTGTGGAAAATCTCAGAGAGAATAAAAAATACATACGCAGTTTCATCTTTCTCAAGTAATATTTTTTTGTAAGAGGAACAGAACAGAAACGTTGAAAGATGAGATAAGATGATACTTTATTGATGCCAGGGGGAATTCTTTTGCGTATAGCAGTAAGGACCTTAAAATGCACAGATAAAAACCTGTAGTACAAAACTATGACAAAGTGCAAAGAGGTACACATAGTGCGAACAATATTGTGCAGGAAGTACATAAATACAAAAGTTAACAGGAGGCGTGTGTGCAAAAACCCACTCACATCACGAATATAAAGGTCGAAAAAAATATTATTTTTAAAATTAATTTTGCATAGATTTTATATAGCAGAATGTCATGTTTCATTCTTAATTCTTGTTTGTATTTCCAAATGTTGACGATTAGTAATTTCCAATGTTCGTTCTTTTGGATCAATACACCATAAGGACATATATGTATTTCTCCTAGAAATATTTAGCAGCAGTCCTGGCTAAATTAAATAAACAGCAGGTGTGGTTCATGTCTGCCTCACCTTTAGCTTGATCGCAAGCTATAATGAAACAAGGGGGCAGGTTCTCTTCTCCCAGGGGGATGGGGGGGGGAGGGGGGTGATGGGGATGCTAGCAGTGTGTGAGACTGGGGCTCGTAATTCGAACAAAAACCACCCACGACCGTTCAGAACATGCTCCATTTACATTCCACACAAAGGTTGTGTGAATAAGATGAATAGGTATTATTTATGAGTGCTTGTCACTTATGAACACTGAGCCACCAAAGACGTTTACTGGTGAGGAATTCCGAAATGTTCGCCAATGAGTCTGGCTGCCTCACTTGGCGCTGCTGTAAACTTGCCCTCCCTGGCTGTGCAGGCTTACGCCTGATCCAAAAACGCGTCTCTAAATTGCCCAGAGCGTGTATGTGTGCCCCGTAATGTACTGGAATCCTGAACGGGGTCGCCCCAGCCTGATTGCCTGTGCTCCCCGATTATGGACGATGGATGGATGGCTGAACATGACTCTCTGTGTTTTAGAGATCTGTATGCTGACATGCTGGGCCCTTCACTCCCCACTCCCACGTCCTTGTACTTTTCTGTTGCATAATAACAAACTTTTAAGGGCTAAGTCCTGTCTGAGTCATGGATGCCGGCTCCAGAAAAGTCTGGGGAATATTCTGCCAAACAAAGAGTTTGTGTTACTTGCTTTGAATGTCAAATGCGGACTGGGTATCAACTTCATCCTTACGCTGTCTAGGATGCTCCTGCTTCAAAGGTGTGTTTACAGGCTGCCTAGTGCAATGATTCCCAACCCAGTCCTGGGGCTCTCCCAGATAGCTCACATTTTTGCTCCCTCCCAGCTCCATGCCCGGTAGGGATCTGGGAGGGAGCAAAAACATGGATCGTCTGGGGACCCCCAAGGACCGAGTTGGGAAAGACTGGCCTTAGGCATGCTACTGAAGGAGAAACATCTAATCATCTAAACATCTTTAAAGAAAGGTCTCACTCCCACGCCCTGCACTGTAATTCCCTGCCTTTTATCACATTGTGTTTGGATTGTGTTGGTTAATGTCGGCTAGATGCAATGATTTCACATCATTTTCACATCACACAGACCCAGGGTAGCATAACCCCTTCATTTTAACCTACCATTACATAATAATCAAAGGTAATGATTTAGACCCACCTTGTAATGAGTAAAAATACTGAGACTTCTAAATATTTAGCCTGTCAAATGCTCTTTTTTTACAGGAACACTTTTAGAAGATTCCAAATGAACAAATAATATGACATTAAGCCACAAAACGGTAAAATAAACTTTTGATAGGGGGGCATGTCCTTTTTTCGAGTGACGGGTCGGCTTTCCGGCACATTCCGCCGTCCTCCCGACAGAGACTGCCACAGCGCATTGCTGAGGATACGTGGACAGTGGTACCTGTGGGGTTAAGTGCTGCTGGAATGTCTTAACCTACGTGAGGGAAACACAAATGCGAATGGTATGATTAATGGCTTTTGTTAACGTAGAAGAGAATGTGAATTGATGTCCTCTAGCTTACACGTCACTGATTTTCCATGGCTAAAGTTAACTTTTATAAGGACAGCTATTCCATGCAATTCTAATGGGACTTTATGACCTGCTGACTTGCCTGAAAACCAGCTGAATTCAGTCATATTCGGTGGACTCCAGGGAAAAACACTGCTCTCGCTTTTTTTTAACCACACATGCTTAGCTGTTTATAGGCTGCCGATTTTTTTCTCTCCCTCTTTTGGCATTAGATTAAATGCTGTATCTCCGGGGGAACTTCCTGTGGCTCAGGGAATTAAATTACAGGAGCCCACCAGCCAATCGTCCACAACATGAAGTAACTTTGGAATTAATTCGGAAACTGGCCTTCCTCCCCCACTAAAACTTCCAAAAAACAGGATGAGGTCTGCGGGAGATTGTACAGTGGTGAAAAATTGCAGAAGTACTTGCTGCTGCAGACTGCAAAGCATTTTTATCCAAGGGTTAGGGCATGTAACAAAACCAACCATGTTATATTCACCTAGACCTCTGGTTGGTCTCTATTAAAACACGCGGTGGCAAAAAACCTTACAAATGCTGGTTACCCTGACATCTAGAGAACATTCTAGAACAACTGCACATGCTGGAGCAAAGGAAACAAAACAATCTCTGTTAGGGGCAAATGGAGTTTTATTAACGTGCCCCTGATCTCTGACTGTTATTTTTGCAGTGAGTCACCTTTACTTCTCTTTAAGCACAGAACAGGATGGCAGCGGTTTGGTACGAGTCAGGCAGTCTTTGGACGCCCCAAACCATTCACTTGGGTCCTCCCACCCTGGACTAGGCTCCAGTTAATCACACAGGTCGTGCCAGAGTTCATTTTATCTTCTTACCACTACGGATGCTCAGCAGGCTTGACGGTGACCACTTGCTAAACTATGCTCCCATATTACCTCACTGTCTTCAGAAGCCCACACTAGGATCAGGTACTAACATACTCAAATGTATACTTTTCTAGTATGAATTAGATGTATCTTTTATCTTTCACCAATGCATTTTGCATTGGTGAAAACCATGGTCTGTGTCCTCATTATTTACATTTTCATCTGCATGCATTTATTTAACAGACGCTTTTGTCCACGGCGACGTACAAATGAGGCAGATGGTTCATTACAAGCATACAGCTGTCAAGGAGCCAGCTAGGCATAAGTGCAAGAGCGTAATAATGAAACTATTCAATTATTAGATAGATAGATAGATAGATAGATTTTTATTAAATTATTATTATTATTATGAGTATATCAGTCTAGCATGCCATTAAACTTTTTTATAAATACATTTAATTTTTTTACATATTATATGTTGAGTGACATTTCTGATTACGGCTGACACCAATGTGATTTTTTTTTCTAAATATCACCCTAAATCTTTTTCTTTTGAAATCTGAAAACCTCAGAAGACCTAACTAACAAGGTTGATTACGGGCTCAGTCGAATAAAACAGCTGATGACATACAGCCTTGAAGACCTCCGTTTAAAACAGTATTTTTGCCGCGGCTGACATATAGTAGGAGCACGTATTAAAATATTAAACTGCACGATCTGTGACAATCTGTGTGCCTGAGAAAAAGTTTTAACTTTTTTTCCCCATATGCAAATATGCAGAGTGTTCCGGAACAAAGGAAGTTCAGTTTGTCTGAAGTCATGCACTCTAGAGAGACACTGTAGACAAAAATAAATTTGCCATTGTTGTCTGGAATTGCTCATTTGTTGCCTGGTTGACGTACCAAAACCACAGGCAGGCAAACACAGGCTCTGAGGGCCTTGCAGACCGCAATCTTAAACAAATCGACATAATCCTATCCTTTAGTATATTCTGCTTGAATTTACAGACTGTTTGTATATGGAAAGTGTGTGATTTAGGTATATTTAAAGCCATCAGTTCTATTTGGTGCTTTGTTCAGTTTAGTGTCATTCTGTTATGTGTTTTAGTATGGTTTTGTTTGATTTTATTCTATTTACTCAATTTTGTTTTGTTTCATTGGTCCATTATAATCTGAATTAGCTTCCTTCGAATGGCTGCTGAAGGGTAACATGTATATGATTAAACTGTAATGAGAAACAATGTACCAAGAAAATGAATTTCATGAGCTGTTACCTGTAACTTAACGATAAGGGAGGAAGCAGCTGCAAAAGCACAAGTCGAAAAACAAAAGCGTAATTCTAAGCTGAATTACCAGATAACCAAATCCTAAATGCTTTACTTAAGGGGGCACAAATACTTAGTGGTGACTCAGTCACTACTGAAGTACAAATTATGAACAAATGTAGCAGCTAATTGAGATTAAAGATGTGTCATGATTCATTATTAATAAACAACCATGAGATCAGTATTTCACTTGTGTTATTCATGACTTGTTCCTTCAGTAGTTTACAAAGATTTACAGAAGTAACAGATATAGCAACAAATATAGTAGCTGCTTGGGATAAAAGATGCATCATGATTTATTAATAATGAACAAACATGAGATCAGTATTATACATGTTATTTATTATCTGTTCCTTCAGTAGTATTTTAAATAGTTAATGAAAGTTTAGAGAATTAAAAGATATAGTAACAAATATAGTAATAGCTTGAGATGAAAGATGTGACCGATTCATTAAAGATGAATGAATATGAGATCAGTACGTAACCTAGACTTAATTTGTCATTAATTGATACATAAGTAACAGCCTAATGCTACATTATTTGTGCCCCCTCACGTAAAGAATTACCCCGAAATCTCTAGTCAAAAATACAGGCAACAGTCAAGCAGCTAAAAGCAGCATAGAAAGCACAACCCCAATCAAAATATAAGATTAAGGGCAACGCTAACAAACTGAACAAAATTAAGTACAAGAAAAGGATAATCAGGAAACAAAAATGTATACATTTTTTTGTATACATACAATACTAAGGCAGTGCAATAACTGATACACATTGACAGTCTGGCCATTCCGTCTACGTTCCGTAACAGCCATAAACAATGGGAGTCATTTAAATTCAGTGTTTTATTCAGACCGGTTGCGGTGTCAGCGGTAATGCTGTCATTTCGCAGCTCCTGGATGGCAGCTTGAAACCTGCCAGGGGCTGCCATATTCTCCCCGTGACTGTGTGGGATCCCCTGGCTTCAGGTTCCCTCTGTGCTTGTGTGGGTTTCCTTCATGTCTGAGAGAGGCTGGCATGCCAGTGTTTGTGTGGGTGTCCTCGGTATCTAAGGGGAGGTTTCTTTAGTGTTTGCTCATGGGCAACTGGTTTAATATCCATAGATCAAACCTAGATATTTTCTCAATATTTATTTTTCGGTACCTATGATGAATTGAAAATCCATTCATTCCATACTATGTCCTATGATCTATTATTCCCAGAATAGGCTCCAAATCACATTTAAACTAACTGGATAGTCAGTAAATGTAGAAAAAAATATGATTCAAAACTTGGAAAATATTGACACAGACATTATATAACACATACAATTCCAGTTTAAACATAACAAATTTATGTAGCCTTTAGCATCCAAACAAAACAGTAAAATTCAACCCATTTCTGGAACTTTCTTACGCAAATTGATCACATACCCATAGCTGTACTGCTCCAGTAGTACTAAATATCCCAAAAAAGGCTGTTTTTCAAATTCCGAGCAATCTCAACCTGGATGAATACTTTAACAAACGATTATCTCTGATTTGCATCACTGCTTGCATCAGTTATCTCTGATTTGTACACAACAATCGCATCAGATAAAAGCACAAACTCGCAGACTATGGGCAATTTAGAGGATGCCAGGAACTCTTAATACATGTACTATGAATAAATGACCCATAAGTTTAGATAAATAACTGTAATGATTTAGTGACTACTAAAATATTTAATCCAAAACATTTAATTTAGTTTATGAAAATGGGACATTCGTGGGAGGGGTGTAGAATATATAAGCTGGTTCCAATCCAGTAGCTGATTGGGTGGGGGAGTTAGCCAGAGAATATATAGTTTGAAGGTGTTACGGCTGAAGGTGTTACGGTTCGCGACACACAGCCGGACCCAGATATGCAAGGTGAGTGAGTTTTAATCAGAAGCCTTGACGGCTCAGTAACAGTGTCCAAAACGAGG
>JAUMHC010012683.1:0-14712 GCA_032359785.1 Heteromormyrus szaboi | reverse complement strand
GACTCACAGTGCACAGGATATCAGGATTTGGCACATACTAGTAAATGCAAAAAGTACCTGAGGAAAGATTGCATTGCTCGCGAAGGGTAACATTACTCGGTATATTGATGCCCTGCCAAGATTTTAATACCGTGGGCCCACACACAATCTGACAAACGATAAAAACCATTGTCCGAGAAGCGTCAAATTGAAAAATCCGAGGCTGACATTCAAGATTTTTCACCCACGGCGGCCATTTTGAGAGAAACACAAGATGATTTCAAATGACCACCGTTAGTTGTTAAACTAATGGTAGATGGCGCGCGTGCGTATTGACGATCTCTGACAGTTTTTGAGGTGAAAAAAATGGATTTTTTGAAAAATATAAAATATTTAAAAAATTGAGGCGGCACCAAAAAATTGACTGGACTGGGGAAACACTCTAACGCAGACTTAAATACACAGCAACAATCAACATTACTTCTTTACTTGAAACAGCTGGTAACACGGGGATTCCACATGAGGTAAATGAGGGGGCGTGGCACACGGGAGTATTTGTAAGTTGAAGGTTCGTAAGTAGAGGACCGTCTGTGTGTGTGTGTCTATATATATATATATATAAAATCTATTTTTTTACATAAATTTGTTTCAAATACTAATAAACACATTGGGTGCTTTTTAAAATAGTTACACCTTTGGAATGCCATAAAACAACAAACATTTGTATTTAGTATCCCTTTGAGAACCAATGACTACAATAGCAATTAATAGCAAAATGGCAAGAATAGAACTAAATGAGTAAATTAGACACTTAAAAGAAAATATCTGTCTGGTAGATACAGTAATGCGCCGATATGTTAAACATCATTTCTCAGTGGATTTTTGTTATGTAAGCAATAAATTTGCAACATTTTTACAGAATTAAGCAAGCCTCCGTAAACTTTCTTTGAGCTCTGTAAAAGTAAAAATAATTATACTTCAGATGTGTGTCTAATGTAGCAAACACATTTGATTAGATCTGCAAAGAAATATGAAGCCAACTGTAGCTACATTCAAACGAAAATTATTTAAATCATGCACCTAATGACTGATCTCACACACATATGTATAGTGTTACGATCTGTTACAATCGCGAACTGGTGAGCGGGGAAAGCAGGCGAGTCCAGCCGAGAATGCAGGCAAACGGGGTTTATTCGGGGAAGACAGGACCAAGACATCGACTAACATCAATGACAAGTCTGGGGAAGACTGACTCTGATGAAGACTAAATACAAAAGACTGGCTGGTATTAACAAGAGACAGGTGAGAATAATCAGGTAGAAACACGGGGTAACGAGGTGGGCGTGGCACACATGAGGATCGTACAGAGCGGGTGTGACATAACCCCCCCCAAAGGCGCGCACACCGGGCGCGCCCGAGAGGAGGCGACGGACGAGACGAGGGGCAGGAGCTGAAAAACAAAAGCAGCATCAACGGGGAACAGGACCGAAACACAGAACAGGAACAGGGACCAGAAAAAAGACAAGACCCGACACAGGACAGGAAAAGCAGACAGGCAGACAGAAACGGGAGACAGCAAGGGAACACCCACAGGCGACACATAGGGGCCAGGAGTGAACGGAGGAGGAACACAGGGATGAGGAGGGAACACGGGAAACACCGGAGGAGGAGGAGCAGGAACAAAAGGACCAAAAGGGAACGGAGGAGGGACCAGGGTAGCCTGAGGGAGCCCAAACGGGCGACGGCCGGAGGAGGCGCAGGGGAGAGGGAGAAGGGAGCAGGAGGGAACCACACAGGGGCCAAGGGAACGGGACGAGGGAGAGACGGAGGGGACACGGAGGGAGCAGGAGGGAACACTGGGGAAGGCAGGCAGGAGGGGGAAGCTGCGGTAGGCGACGGCATAGCCGGAGCCGGCGAAGGCGCCGTCCGACGTCCCGCCGCAGCAGGGGGGCCCGGAGGCAACCGACGTGGAGCCGGAGGCGGGACAGAGGACCGGCACCGCGGCACCGGGGGGGGGGACCCGGAGGCGACCGCCGACCCCGAGCCGAAGGCGACCCCGGAGCCCCCGCCAAGGCGGACGAGGGCGAGCCAGGGGGCAGGGCAGGCGGGAACCGGGCCCGACGTCTGTGGCCCCGTCCTTTTCGGGACACTGACAGGCGGGGCCCCACAGGGCGTTGGTCCCGGAAAGGCCTGGGAACGGGAGTCCACAGGAAGGCCCCTGAGGGGTCCCACTCGAGCTCCTCCTCCTCACTGGAAGGAGGAGCTAGATGTTGATCGTCCGGGACCTCCTCGGGGACTGGAGTCAGAGTCTCCGCCGTCACAGTAGGCGAAGCTGCGGGCGAAGCCATCGCAGTAGGCGGAGCCGCGGGCGAGCCAGGTTGGACGGGCGAGCCGGGCTGGACGGGCAGGACAGGCGTGTGGCCAGCAGGGGGCGCCGCGGGCAGAGCGGCGACAGCAGCAGCAGCAGGCAGAGCCGGCGAGACGGGCAGAACAGGCGTGTGGCCAGCAGGGGGCGCCGCGGGCAGCGTGGCAGCATCAGCTGCAGGCTGCTCCGGGACACAGGGCAACGCTGCTTGAGCCCGCATCTTCAAAACGAGCGTTGCCCCTTTAAGAGCCTGAGGAACCCGCGGGATTGCGTCCCTCACCGGGCTGATCCACTTACCGGCAATGCGCGCGGGCCGGTAATGGTATGCCTCCAATGGAGGCGACTTGTCCTCGGTGGGGGGGCATCCTGCCGGTAGCGGTGTCTCCCCAGGCCAGCGGGGAGCTCCCTCGTTCACTGGCCAGCTCCCAAGCAGGGAAGAGAGAGCAGGCTCCCAGGAAGAGCGAGGGAGCTTCTTCCTGCTGCTCTCGGTTTCTCCCCTGGCTCCTGTCCTGATCGCTTGCGGCGGAAGGCGGAGCCGGCCCCGATGCCTCCTCCATGCTCTGAGCGACGTGCTCCTCCCGTCGCTCGGTGAGCCGGCGCAGCAGGCGACGGAGGCATTTCCGGGCTTTTGTCAGCGGGTATTCCTGCCCGGCTGGGCGCTCCGCTGACAGGAGGTCCGCGCCCCAGTTGGCCAGCTCCAGGGCTGTGGGGTCCTCCTGGACCTCGGGCTGGGATCGCCAATACACAAAGTCTTGCAGCAGACCGAGCCGGTGGTGCTCGGTCTGCTGCGTTGTGCTTTCGTGGAGACTTGTCATTCTGTTACGATCTGTTACAATCACGAGCTGGCGAGCGGGGAAAGCAGGCGAGTCCAGCCGAGAATGCAGGCAAACGGGGTTTATTCGGGGAAGACAGGACCAAGACATCGACTAACATCAATGACAAGTCTGGGGAAGACTGACTCTGATGAAGACTAAATACAAAAGACTGGCTGGTATTAACAAGAGACAGGTGAGAATAATCAGGTAGAAACACGGGGTAACGAGGTGGGCGTCGCACACATGAGGATCGTATACAGAGCGGGCGTGACATATAGTGATCAGTGAAACTTTATTACTTTTATTAAAGAGCTGTTTTTACGCACCAAGAGCTGCACAGGCCATCCGCCACATTGGATATTTTCCTAGAGGGCTGATTTTTAATCCCAGTCCAGGCCTGAACGCACCTGGTCATTATATGAGTAATGCAAATGAGGAGTATCGCTTTTTGTTCTTCAAACCATACTTACCTCAGAAATACGCAGATCGTCGGGCCTGGAGGTTACTGAGGTACTGGCGAGGGCATGAAGCACACAGCTCCTATGAGGCCCATAAAGTCTGAGACCGCGGACCTGCCCAGCCATCCTGGGGCTGTCACAGGGATTTGTGGCCGTTTGCCTGAGGCTATAAAATGTTTTGAAAAGCTCAAAAAAAATAAGAAAAAGAAAAATGTCACTAAATATCTCCGGGGACACCACAGTCTCAACAGCATAATGATTTATGTATAGATTATTGAACTTGTCAGTCTCCCTGTTTGATTGTAAACATACAATTTAAGCAGCATTGTACAGAACAATCACACATTATCTGACCATTTAAAAATAGATAATGATAAGCAGTGGCCGGACTTTAAACAGTAGCTGTGTATTAAACCTGTTATTGGCAGGGGACTCACAAGAGAAAGGTTTTACACAGTACTCTGTATCCTGTCGACTGAATGTGAAGTTAAGTGTGAAGTGACAGGAGAGGCCCAAACTTTTTGATTTAATACAGAGGTTGCCAGAAGCAGTTCAGCGTTACTATCATCATATTGGCCTTGTCGGTTGAAATAAAGATTGAACTCGCGCTCTACAGTTGAGCTTTACTTGCATTACAAATATATGCCCTTAACCACTACATTAGCTGCTGGCTGTTACACCGGATCTCATGCCCGGCACATTTTCAGATCACAGGGTGTGGGCATGGCTTCAGCTGAAAGAGATGGAAGAAGTTAACGCATAGAGAGGGTGCGAGACTCGAAGATCCCATAAGTCATGCTCGAAGAAGGTGGCAATAATGTTGCCTAGCAACTGTGGATGCAGCAATACTGGACAGATGCTGAACATACAGAAAAGCTGCAGAGCCCTGCAAAGGTGTTTTAACCGAAATGACATTTTACCTTTTTTTATTACATCTATAATTTGTTTCTAAAATTACTGCTGCATAATTCAATAAGAAATACTGCTTGCTAATGTGAAGCTATTCATCATAAGCTCTTAGGCTCCAGTGAGGGGAAGTCTTTACTAGCCTTGAAAATTACCCTGTAGATTCCGTTATGCACATCATAATTTTTAGTATATTCAATAATGATCTGTCAGAAAGCAACATGCTTTCTCTATGTTTAACCTTCTATTTGTAGTTAAGATTGTAGTTTGTAGTTCTCTGATTGTAGTTAAAAGTGGTCAGCCTGACTGGCTCTGCTGAAGCTCCAATTAACCCCCCCCCACCCACAACCCCCAGACCCAGAAAACCATAGGTTTACGTTCCTTCCCTACCCAAGTGTCACACTCATCAGATGAAAAAGCTATGTTGGACAGTGCATTAATCACTGCCATATTGACATTAACAAGTGTGTAAGCCCTCTCTGTGCAATGAGGCACTCTTAATTTTTGATATCCAGAATTAATCATTAATTCAGAATTTAGTCATTTGTTCAGGCCACATTAACACATTCAGTTAGCATTAGGAAAGTTTTCTTGAAACAATACATGGAGATTAAAGGGTGGATCAGAAAAAAGACTTCAGAACTGACAAGTCAGCGTATTAAAAAAACTTTAAACAAATGGACAGTAGGTGGCGTAGTAGTTGAAGTAGTTTTAAAAATCTCCAGTATACTCCAGCTACAGTTTTAAACAAGGGTTTTGGGGTGGGTGTTCTATCCGTGAGAAAAGCAGCAAGTTGTTATTTGTGTAATTGTCAGATGTTAAGAATTTTACATTTTAATAGTATTTTCAGAGAACTGGTGAGAGAATGTGTCAGTCCAACATGTAAATGGAGGTGATCACCATGGTAACACCTGATTTCTAGCCATTATGTTATGTCTTGCAGAAGCTACCTGTATATCTGTATAATGTTGAACATCAGTTCCTCACATCAGATTTCATTCACATGTGCCATCATTGTTGAATTTAAAAATACAAATTTCATTGCACCGAAAAGCACGACTAGATAATTAAACATCAACATCAAAACAAGCCTTTTAGTTCTACCGCCTTTTAAAAGAGGAGCGTGCAAGAACAAAAATATTAAATGTATTGGGACAAACAAAGCATTTACTTAAGGTCCCTGTTATGGCACATAGATTATGTATTAGGTTTGTTTTATGTAGTTCGTATGGTTTCAATGAAAATTTACTTTACAAAAAAATTGTTATGACATCTCATTTGGGTAACACCTTACATCCGTTAATAAAACTAAACATGCGAAAACGGCGCAGCGGAGTTAATAATTCAGTTCTAGTTAATTATTAGCTGTCTGATTCACTACATAATGAGGATGTCTATTAGTCGCGATCTACTTATTCAAATGAAAGACGCACAACCCAGTCTAAAAGCAGAGCCACCTCTTCCATTTAAGCGGAAAGCTAAAAATGGTTTGTGATTATCCAAACCCGACATGATGCTCCATCGCCTTACTGCCTTTTTCACCCAGGGATGCCAAGCGGATTCTCCGGAGTGCTTGGGAAGCCAACCCTCTTGCCTCCCACCTGATTGGACGAGGGCAGGCTTTGAACATAATTTATGCAGGCCTCTGACATGGTGATTGGTGATTTTTTAATCATGAGTCCCGCACCACGATCGGATCGCAGGCGAATTTCGCTAATACACTTAGGCAGGTGCTAGTGGGGAATATATATATATATATATAAAATTGCTTACTTTGGTTTGTGGAGTTATAATTCTGATCTCTAAAGAGATCATGAGCTGTAGGAGTTTAGCCGTGAGTTTTCAGCCTTGGCAGCATCGTGTGTCGGCTTTCTGCCTGATGTTAGCATGTGTCGGAGTCAGGTAAGTTTGCGCTGAGATAACGGATAAATGGCACTGTGTGCAAATAATACCAGAAATGCGTTATCTTTAGTCATTAACAGACAATTTTAAGTTAATATTTAATATGTATATCCACTGCGTGCTTTTTAATTAGTTTTTTTTAATAATTATTTTTAATGAACTGTGATGAACTGAAAACGCTTATCCATATGCTGAAATACACGTTTTTTTGCAATACCCTCCGGAGATAAAAATGCGTGCGGTTCCTTGCAGAAAACGAATAGTAGTTTCTTTTACCATGAAGATCACAGTGTAAAACCCTTGCTTTAAAGCCGTGTTTACGTGGCGATTGATCGGTCCCTTGCCGAGGCGAATATCTCCCATGTCCGTTTTCCGTGCAATGTCACAGAACGGAAACAACCTTGGAAATCCAATTTACTCTATTTGAAATAAACACACAAAGTCAGATAATAGGACAGCATTTAATTTTTAATTAATTTGAATAAAAATATCTTTCGGTAGTGAAATAGTGCGGATTTCACTGCCATTTATTAATACTGTATAATATACATGAGCGTTTTTCGGCGCGTGTGGAGAGGAAAAGTGTTTCATTCATTACACTGTCCGTCTAAAACGAAATCGTTTAACGTCCTAAAACAGACCATCTGTTGTAACCTTCAAATATATCAGCGTCCGTGGCGGCATGTTTGAATGATTTGGAAAGACTTAGAAATGCGGCAAAAGGGCTTTTTTCTCCGTGGCAATATCCAGTGAGCACCCTGCCCCCAACCCTGCTAAAAACGAGCTACATGATTTACTGAACTGGACGAAATGCTTAATACATTTACAGTTGGTGAAAATATGATTATTGATTTGTGGATTGGTTTGGTATAATATAAATAAGCAAGAAAATCGGTTATTATTAGGTTTGCAATAATTTTGTCATAATACCGATAGGGAAATTGAAGTTAAGCATTGGTTTGAAATTAATGAGGCTTGCCAGGGTATTTATAGATTTCTTTCTTTGTTTATCCTTGTATTTATTTATTTAATAAAATTTTGCTTGCAGGCTGTTTTCTGTTGGCCAGGGAAAGGACGCAGAGAGAGAGAGCTCCCTAGACGAATGGGTAAAAAGACCTTCACGTTTTCCCTGGTGACTGCATATAAGGGTTGCATCCCATGGTGGTATTAAACTTTAAAATGATGTGTCGGTGAGGTGTGGGACAGGTCACCTGTCTTGGGAGGGACAGCCAGGGCACGGTCCCTCTTTACCTTGACAGGTGTCACCAGTGCCACTCTTGCGGCTTGTCTCTTTGCATGAGTGCAGGTGCCTTGATTGCATACGTGTCTTAATTGAAGCAGTGATATTTTATCTATTAGTTTTGGTTGTTTTCCAAACTGTTATGGCTCTGTGCTCAAGCTGTATTAGAATGCTTCTGTAGAATAAGCAGTAAATAGCTTTTTTGGTGAAGGCATAAGTTGTGTAGACGGCCTGGTAGATTGATTAGTAGATCAGATCACTAACAATGGCAATTATCAACTCTGGTTCACTCTGGTCACCCCCAGTCAAGCAGTGTGACATCTTGATAAACTTACATTTGTGCCCTTTGCTCAGGGGAGGATAGTCTACAGAGATGTCTTGTATCTTACAGAGGCTGGCCTTTGCCAGGAGGTCATGACCTCTCAATGTCTTATTGTGATGTCAGAGCTGCAGCCTGCGTTCCTGTGCTTAGCCGCATAGCCCTACAGCATGGCAAGGTATTCTTACAGGTGGATGGTCGGTGTCAATCTTCAAGCAGTAGTTGCTTGAATAACCAAGTAGACCTCATGCAGTGGTCAGTGGGGTAGCCAGTGCAGTTCTATGAGTTTTAGAAAACTCATTTGATAAGCTCCTGAGAGGCAGCTAAAACGGCATAATGGCCATAGTATCTGATAAAAAGCCATTGGAAGCTGAGATGTAGCCCATGGTAGTTTGTGACCCTGCCAGCAGAGCTTTGGACGTCTCCATAGTGTACAACCTTTCCCCATGACACTGCCAGTGAAAACTGCACTGCATGTTCCCAAACTAGCCAATCCAACACATTCAGCAGACATTTCAAAAAGCTAAGCTATAAGTGCTATATATATATATATATATATATATATATATATATGCTAGATAATCAGGAAAGGGGGATTTACATTTAGCACCAGTTCTGGTTTTCTAATTGCTATTTATATATAGTCATGCATTGCTTAGCAACAGGGATACATTTTGAAAAATACATCGTTAGGTGATTTTGTCATTGTGCGAACATTATAAAGTGTGCTTAATCAAACCTAGATGTTATAACTCACAACACACCTAGGCTACTGTAATTTTTTTCTATATATAAATAGAAAGAGTATGCTCTAAAATAACAATAAGAAATACAGTAACGTAAATACATAATCTAGTAACATAGTTGTTTATTTTCATTATCAAGTACTACAGGTATGTAGTGTACATAGTTGTATGTGCTATACGTATATATGACTGGCAGCGAAGTATGTTTCTGCACACCAGCATCACCACAGACACGTGAGTAATGATGTAATAATGTTGCGCTACAACATCACTAGGCGATAGGAATTTTTAGCTCCGTTATAATTTTATGGGATCACCGTCATATAAGTGGCCCATCATTGACCATAACGTCCGTATGCAGCACAGGACCACATAATAAAATATCATGATAATTCTACTTTACTTTCCATTTTATTATGTATAATCATTTTTTCATTTAAAAAAATCTCAGACATGCAGTTTGTCAAATGATGTTGGGTGAAGACAGCTGAGATTTTAGTTTAAACAAAAATTGTTCGATTATACATATTCCCATGATCCTTTTCAGGGGTTGCTGGAGAATGGAAGGATGGATGGAAATTCTGCATATTTTTCTTCCCTCCAGGAGGGCGGCGCAGTTAACAGGCCCATTTCCATGTATCTCACGGTTCATCACAGTGTCGGCTAATTCAGTTCCCGAGAGATTCTCCAAGCATATTCCCTCCCCGGTGTCTGGGAGGATCATGGGCTGTCCCTTGTATCTTTGGCGTGGCGGGGTGAGGGTGGGGTGTGTGTGTGGGGGGGGGGGGGGTGATTACAAGCACGTTCACAGCTACTCAGTCATGCTTGGAAGGAGCAGTTAAAATGGTCTGGCACTGGTCCAAGCTGTTGGATCCACAGCAGTCTCTCATAGCGGGGTAATTAGCATGACACACTGTCAGCCCCCCACCCCCTTTTCCCCTGCCTGTGTGCAATAGCTCCCATGCTGTGATAGGAGTGAGGCATGGGGGTCAGCATCTGAGCTGGCAGAACCGGAGCCCCAAGTCATCTAGGAACCTCGGGTTTCTCCTCTTAGGGTGTCCGGCCCGGCAGCTGAGGAGTGTAACTCTGGGAATAGCTCAGACCGACATAAAAACAGTGCAGTTCCTACGACGGGCTCTTTCTTTGCTGATTCTCTCACGCGACGCTCCAGAGGGTCACATTTCTTGGAGCGGGATGAGGTTAGAAGGTACGGAAGAGGTTACAGGTTTTATTAGTGCCTCCGGCCTTCTGGTGAAATCCTCTGAACACCTTGTCCGCACCATGGCCAGAATGTTCTTGTAAATGTCTGTTTCCGGCTCCCATGAGTTATAAGGGTTGCTTGGGTTTACAAACTCCTTTACTGAGATGTGTTGTTTGTTTTTTTGCCTCTTCCCCCCCCCCAAGTTTGGCTTTCGGCCCAAATAAACTGGAGGAGGAAGATTATGAAGATGTCCCCATAAATAAGACCTGGGTACTTTCGCCCAAGGTCTATGAAAGTGATGTCACCTTGATCTTAAACACGTTATTGCAGGGTTACGACAACAAGCTCCGACCTGACATTGGAGGCAAGTCACTGTGGCTTTGTATTATAAATCTTCGTTTAGTTTCTCATTTGAATTTGCGTCATGAAACTGTCAGAGACCTTGTGCTGTTAAATGAGCACTGTGTCTCATTCTCAATGATTTGGCTCTGTAAAACTCTACAAACTTGATGTGCAGTTTTGTGTTAGACTGCATTGTGTGGCTCCTTTTACATTGTAAGCGGTTTCTCTCTTCCTGTTAAATTCATTAGCTTGTCAGTAACATGTCCAATCCCAGGTATTGAACAAGGCTACTCAGTTGCTGTGCTGTAACTGAGCCAAACAAGCATTGATTGATTTGTAATCTATTACTTTTTACATACTGAGTAAGAATAAATAAATTTGGTTGTATTGCTTCTCAGTGAATTTGTTAGAAATCACAAAAAGGGTAACATTTTACTTGAGGGGGCACAAATAATGTAGTATTATTATAACTATTAACTAATTAAATAATAACTATAATTATTATGTATTAATTAAGCACAAACTAAGTCTTAGTTACGTGCTGATCTCATGTTCGTTGATCATTAGCATATTGTGACATCTTTTGTCTCAAGCAATTACTATATTTATTACGATCATTGTTTATTCTACAAACTGCTGAAGAAACAAAGTAATGAATAACAAATTAAATGCTGATCTCATATTCATTTATGATGCATCTTTAATCTCAAGTACCTATTATATTTGTCCATGATTTGTACTTCAGTATCTCAGCTACTACCAAGTATTTGTGCCTCCTCAAGTGCATGATAAATGGTGACTGAAATGTAAATATAAGAAAAGTTGTGAATCCTGTCATCAAATTTGAAAAAACTTTGGTCGAGATTGTATGTATCATTAGGAAGATCTCTGACAAATTATGTTTTAAATGTATTTGCTTAACCTACTTTTTAAATGTCTTACAGTAAGACCGACAGTGATTGAGACAGCGGTATATGTTAATAGCATTGGACCGGTTGACCCCATAAATATGGTGAGTGAGTGAGCCTCTTTACAGACAGCTTGCAGATTCCAAGAGTTAAATCTGTTGTCTGATATTATCCAAACAACATGGGAGCATCCTGCCTATTTAATTCGAAAGGCACACGCATTGTGCGATGAAATATCCACCAAGACAGTCTTCATCCCGACCGCATTTCAGCTAGTGACTGTGAGTGGAGTATAGATAAAAGATAAAAATGAAGATAAATACTGTTGGCTGCTCGAATTAGGCTTTGTTGGTTCAGACACCTGGTTACCTGAGGTGAATGATTTCAGAAGCTTACATGATCCCTGATACAGACCTTGTTGGGTGTATCTGCTTTCTGAGAGACAGTCATAAGCTCTTCGATATCTCACTTTGCACATATTATTTTCTGTGCTGTGGAACCTCCCATTATATTGGCAAGGTTATGACCAGTCAGCATCTAGTTCAGATCTTTAGACATTCTGCTGTTTATTATGTTATGATTTATGTCCTTTATTCTGTTCTATTATAAACCTTAATGGGGCGAGCAGATATCTGACCTGCTGGTATCTTCAAAGCAGGAGAGGCGCTAAAACAGTTCACATGTTTGTCTCAGCTCTGAGTCAACTCTGTCATGTTTCCATTTCATTTCAGGAGTACACCATTGACATATTCTTTGCCCAGACGTGGTATGACAGCAGGCTGAAGTTCAACAGCTCAATGAAGCTCCTCATGCTCAACAGTAACATGGTTGGAAAGATCTGGATCCCTGACACCTTCTTCCGCAACTCCAGGAAGTCGGACGCTCACTGGATCACAACGCCCAATCGGCTTCTGCGACTGTGGAGCAATGGGCGGGTCATGTACACATTGAGGTGGGGCTGCTGTGTCATCACCCAGCGTCTCATTCTGATTGGTTGCCTGTCTCTACTGTTCAGTGTCTGCGCAACTTTGATTTGTGCATCTGTATTCTGTGCTGTAGGGCTATTTCTGATGAAAACTGTGCTATTTGTTGACGCATAGGGCTGACTCTGTTGTTACTTTTAGTTTCAGTGCATGAACAAAAAAGGTTATCGATTACTATGTTCTTTAGCAATTCGTTAAGTTGCTCAGACATTAATGCAATATTGCACAGCTATACAATGCACAGGTGCAACCTAATATCTTTTTGTTTTCTTCTGTCATAATTTTGTTTTTGTCAGGTTGACAATTAATGCGGAATGCTACCTTAAACTGCATAACTTTCCTATGGACGAGCACTCGTGTCCGCTGGAGTTTTCGAGCTGTAGGTGTTCGATCTTGATCCGCTGATGCACTCAGCACACCCCTTCAGGTTCAGTAGCAATCCAGGAGAAGTGTGCAAAAGCTTGAGCCCCCATCTGCCATTCTGCAGTCATGAGCCCCAGCCTCACTCACCGGGGGGGGGGGGGGGGGGGGTTGGCTACTGTTTGTAGGGTGATCTAGGGTGCGGTTCATGCAGTCAAACCCAATCAGGCAAATCAAATAAGAGCGCATGCCCTCATCATCCACACTGTCATGTGTCTCATGTCCGTTGTGCTGCCATGTTCCAGAATCCTACAGTCTGGCCATTTCCTTGGTTTAAGAATAGATTACTGACCTTGTTGTCACAGAGTGGTGGTTTTCAACCCTGTCCTGGTGTCTCCCCGATATCTTGATTTTTAATTGTTTTTTGAATCGACAGTTTTATTGTGAATAAATTAATTTCTCAGTTAAAAATGTGTTGATGGATTCCCTTTGGGATTATCACCAGCAACGGACACTTGAAAGCATGAAACAAAAAGAAAAAAATATGAAGAAATATGTTCCCTTTGACTATTTTTAGAACTTTAACAAAACAAGGAGTAGAAATTTTATATATTTAATAGCATTCGTTATTTGCTTAAATTTCTAAAGTTCAAATGAAGAAATTAGGAATAAAATGAAAAATCTTTACTGACCATTAAATTTTCTCATGGATATAATCTATAAAGAACAAAGTGGGATATGGAATTTACAGTAATATGTTTTTAATGAAACCTGGGCAGCCGGTGAATGAATAAACACCGTAAAGCAGACGGCGTGTTGGAAACCACTGGCTCGCAGCGTCTGGTTCTGTGTGCTGATTCACCGCGTAGCTAGAGGCTGCGCCAGTCGCCAAAGGTACAGCCCGGTGTAGCCTCTGGTCTCCCCTCTGTGCCTCCTCAGATGGGTACCCGAAAAACGAGATTCTCTACCGCTGGCAGAGGAGGTCCGTGGAGGTGGCTGATCAGCGGTATTGGAGGCTGTACCAGTTTGCGTTTGTTGGGCTGCGCAACACGTCAGACGTAGCACACACTCAATCGGGTATGAGCAACAGCTATTATTATTATCATTATTATTGCTATTATTATTATTATTACTATTATTATTATTATTACTATTATTATTATTATTACTATTTTTATTATTATTATTATCTACTTCCCACGACAGTGCTCAGGATAAGCTGGAAGATGGATGGATGGATGGATGTTATTGAAAATCCATGTAACTTAGCTATTTTTCATCATTTTACAGATGAAGCCATAATTTTGAATAGGTTACTATCATGATGACTATAGGTTTTATTTTGCTTTAAATCGCTCGGCATTGTGTTACAGGGGAATATGTCATCATGACCATCTTCTTTGATCTGAGTCGGCGGATGGGCTACTTCACCATCCAGACGTACATCCCCTGCAGCATGATTGTGGTTCTGTCCTGGGTCTCTTTCTGGATCAACAAGGATGCCGTTCCAGCCAGGACATCGTTAGGTATGCATAAATCCAGTGAAAAGCACCGTTAGCATTATCATATGGTAATGTTGAGGTGGCTCTGTGGGTTTGAATTGCCCCCCCCCCAACTTTCCCAGCCAGGATACTCAGTTGATGGGTGGATATGTTGCCTTTGACTGTATTTACTGCCCTAAATATCACGCTCTGCCATCTGCACTCTCCTTATATATTTACACGCAGGGATCACCACAGTGTTGACCATGACGACCCTCAGCACCATATCCAGGAAATCCCTCCCCAAAGTGTCATATGTGACGGCCATGGATCTCTTCGTCTCCGTCTGCTTCATATTCACTTTCGCCGCGCTCATGGAGTACGGAACACTCCACTATTTCACAAGCAACAGGCAGGCAAAGAAATCCAAATCCAGCAATGTACAGGTGAGCTGGCATGTACCAGCGGCGCCCCCTAGAGGCCTCGCTACACAACAGCATTGCAGACATGACAGTGAAAGCTCCATCTCTGACATTAAAACTACAGTTGGTTCTCCATATCCGCAGGTTCCTCATCCATGAAAATATTCAAAATAAAAAAGGCAAATCAGAAAGTCAGTTCTCGAACTTCATCCGTTCCGGACTCCGGATCAAATCCTAAAAAGTTTGAGTTCTGATCGAATTTTTCCCATAAGAAATAATGGAAAA